>JADKXX010002895.1:0-124626 GCA_017310255.1 Butorides virescens
CAGCCTTCTGGCATATCAGCCATTCCTCCCAGTTTTGTGTCATCAGCGAACTTGCTCGTCCAGGTCATTGATGAACAAGTTGAACAAGACTGGGCTGAGTACCGAGCCCTGGGGAACTCCACTAGCTACCGACCTCCAACTGGACTCTGCCCCGCCGATCAGAACCCTCTGAGCCCTGTCATTCAGTCAGTTCCCAATCCACCTCACTGTCCACTCATCCAACCCATACTTCTTGAGCTTCCCTAGGAGGGTGTTATGGGAGACAGTATCAAAAGCCTTGCTGAAGTCAAGGTAGACAACATCCACCGCTCTCCCCTCATCTACCCAGCCGGTCATGCCATCATAGAAGGCTATGAGATTGGTCAGGCATGATTTCCCCTTGGTGAATCCATGCTGGGTACTCCTGATGATCTTTTTTTCCTCCACTTGCTTGGAGAGGACACCCAGAATGAGTTGTTCCATCACCTTTCCAGGGACAGAGGTGAGACTAACCGGCCTGTAGTTCCCTGGGTCCTCCTTCTTGCCCTTTTTGAAGACTGGAGTGACACTGGCTATCTTCCAGTCATCAGGCACCTCTCCTGTTCTCCACGACCTTTCACAGATGATGGAGAGTGGCTCAGCAATGTCGTCTGCCAGTTCCTTCAGCACTCGTGGGTGCATTCCATCGGGGCCCATGGACTTGTGGGTGTCCAGCTTCCTTAAAAGATCCCTAACCTGATCCACATCAACAGAGGGAAGGTCGTCCTTTCTCCAAGCTTGCTCGCTTACCTGCCAGGACTGGGGAGCCTGAGGGCCAGCCTTGACTGGTGGGATGGCAGGGTTAGGTTAAAGGTTGGACTCGATGATCTTAAAGGTCTTTTTCAATCAAAGTGATTCTATGATTCTATGTCTGCATTTGTTATCTTGTGACTAGGGGTTTTCCCCTGCCAATGGTGCTATATGGAGGTGGGTTGCCATTGCTAGCACTATTCATCAGGATGCATCCTATACTTTTCCTATGCCATCTGGGCCCTCAGGCAAGAAGGCAACTGGAAGGTGGCTGTTGCCATGTTCTGACAGCAAAGATTTGCTGTCTGTGAGCAAAATCTTCAGATGCAAGTGTAGTGCAGTTGGATCTGTGCATGTGCAGTTTTGGGATGACTGGATTCATGCTGTATATAGATTGAAATATCCTATTTATGCAGTTCAATGCCTCTTTGTGGCAGATACCTGGGTTTTGTAGCTGCTGTAGCAAGGAGGTTGGGTCCCAGTGGTGCACACTAACAGTGAAGCTACTTTAACAGAGTTCTTGGTGTCTCTGTTATAGGGATGACACTTGCTGAAATAGAGTCTAGGGTGATTATAGTGAAATGTAAAATAGGAAAAAGGACACAGCATGAAGGTGTATCATCTTTATACTCTGAAGGGTGGCACAGACTCTTTGGTTGTGGTAACAAACACTGCAGTAAATTGCAGACTGTCCTAGTTAGACTTGATGCATAGGTGTGGCTTCACACCAAGTTTTTTGCATGAATTGTAAGGTAGATAACCTTCCTGTTCTTTCTTCTTTCTCAACCAACTGCCTTTACCAACACCTCCAGCTCAGCCTTTTACTTCAGATGTCAGTGCTGCTCACCCATTGGGAGTCTTTATACTCCAGGATTACACAGACTTCTACTTAATAGGATATTGTTTTATGTCATGTCTGCAATTGAAATTATTCTTTTGCAGTCAAAATTATTATCCCAGTTATGTGTGAGCTTTGAGGAGGGCACTCATAGAGCTGGTACTTTGTAGAAGATTAATTTCATCCTAATTTAGAGGACTTTCATATAGATGTCTGCACTAAAACTAGTTTAGACTCCTTTTATAGTGAGTGGAGAGAAATGAGCATTTCAAAATTCATTTGCTATTTTAGATTAACATTCTTGAGAATGTTCTATTTCTTTTCTAGTTGGTATAAAAAAAAATCTAGTAGGAATTGGATAGTGAAGGACATAAATGTCTCCGACATACCTGATTATATGTCTTTCCTGTCCCCAGCTGATCTCTGTTCTCTTATATTTTATGTTTATGAGAGTCAAGTCACACTGAAGAAAAACTGTCTTTGAATTCTCTAGTGTATGTTGGTATTCCCCAATTAAATTGTTAATTAAACATTGCATGTTACACATGTTTAACTGTGCTGCTGCATACTTTTATGTAAATAGCAGTAGTTATCCAACTTAGTTTGCTTTATCTGCATATGTTTGCATCCTATATTTGTATTTTATTAAAAATACTTAGTCTCACCAGTTTAAATTTCCCATTGGGCATGAATTAATCATCAACATGGTTTTCCAGTCTTTAACTGTGAGTCACACAAGTGCAGCTAGAGAGAGAACTGTTTGATTAAGAAATGTAAAATGCTATGACACTGATTTCCCACCACCACCATTATTTCAGCCAAATTTTTCTTTTTGGCATTATTTATACTTAAATTACTTATGCAGTAAAGTACTATCAATATGAATAAAGGTGGAAAAGTCTGGCTGTTCTGGAACTGCAATTTCTCCATTTGATGTATACAAAGGCTCATCAAGGTCATGCCCTGTTTTTAAAACTTATTGAAATACAAAACATCACTGATTAAGCATGAGAAGAACGAGAAGTTCACCTATTTGTCATATGTCTGTTTCTGAGAATTTTAATAGCTATGCAAAGAACAGAAGCTCATGATAATGGTAGACTTCGGGAAAAACAGTATGACAGGTCACAGCAAGCCTGAACGGTATTGCAAAGCCACACTGACAGCTTTGCTTTTCTTTCAGGAGGCGGAGGAGGTACAGCATGTGACTATTTTAGGTTCTATTCTCACTCCATAGGGAGAATGCATGGAGAAGTTAAAGTGACGTATTAATATGTTGGAAGTGTTTGTGAAATGACAGTGCTCACAACCACACAGAAAGGAGTAGAGCAGCAGAGTAAAGTTAATAAACTTAGGACCCAGTCTTTTGGAAATGACAGACAAGGTCTCTTGGGAAAACCGTCTGAGTAATAAAGCTCTCTCTTCATACATTCTCTAAATATGTTATGAGAAAATGGAATATGTTAAAAAACTAGTAGCAAGCTACCCTAGTGCGAAGAAGGGATATGAAGCATATGGAGAGGTTGGGGTTTTGTTGTTTTGGGTTTGTTTTCCTTTGTTATGGTTTTGTGGTTTTGCTTGTTTGTTTGTTTAGGGTTTTTTTCAGTATTTCCACAGTGCCCCCTGTGGTCCTAATTTCTTGGTTATATTGTCAAGATATTTTGTGTGCTCTTTTTGATTTCTTGTCAGTTCACCTTTCCTCCATCAATTTCTCAACTGTAGTCACTAATGATTGAGAAGATACTTCCATTACTTCTTATGTGCTCAAGGATAATTTTTCTGCATCAGGATTGTATCTGAGGGACAGAAGAATAGCTAAAGACAACAGTAAACAGATAGTATGAGCAAACGGATAATACAGGAAAGCAAACTAGTATGAAAATGTCTAATTGTCAAGGAAGATGAAAAGATTCTAATACATTCGTGGAAAACTGGAAGAAATAAATGAAAGTATCAATCACTCTTCGAACTGGGAGGGCAAATGATAGCAATAAAGCCTTTGTTCTGGCTTTCAGAATAAAGATACATTGTAATTAGGTTTCTAATGAATTAATTTTTAATATGGGCAAAGAAAGAATAGGTTTAAGAGTCTAAAGAAAGAATATTCTTTCTTTAAAGAAAGAATAAGTTTAGGAGTCTTTCATTAACTTGGATATTTTTAATTGGCAAACTCTAAAGTATTTTTTATCTCAAGGGCCTAAAAAAAGTGAGAGGCACTTTTTGAATCATTAATTACTTTTGAGAAATGATGGAGGACAGGTTAGATCCTAGGGGACTGAAGAAGAACAAACAGTGTATAGCAAATGTAGTTTAAGGATGAGGAAAAAATGAGCACAATATGCAATACTAGGGAAGAAAAAAACCTCTAAACGAATTATGAATCAATTTCTAGGACCTAGAGGATAATTAAATAAGAAGAAAGCAACCAAATGAATTTGACAAGGAAAAAATGGATTCAAATAAATCTGCTTACTTTCTTCAGTGGAAAATAATAATCTAGTGGTGTGCTGGTTTTGTCTGGGATAGTGTTAATTTTTTCCATAGTAGCTAGTATGGGGCTGTGTTTTGGATTTGTGCTGGAAAGAGCGTTGATAACACAGGGATGTTTTTGTTATTGCTGAGCAGTGCTCACATAGAGTCAAGGCCTTTGCTGCCTTTCACCCCACCCCACCAGCAAGGGGGCTGGGGGTGCACAAGAAGCTGGGAGGGGACACAGACAGGACAGCTGACCCAAGGGATTTCCCACACTGTATGACCTCATGCTCAGCATATAAAGCTGGGGAAGAAGAAGGAGGAGGGGGACATTCGGAGTGATGGCATCTGTCTTCCCAAGTCACCGTTATGCGTGATGGAGCCCTGCTGTCCTGGGGATGGCTGAACACCTGCCTGCCTATGGGAAGCAGTGAATTAATTCCTTGTTTTGCTTAGCTTGTGTGTGCAGCTTTTGCTTTACCTGTTAAACTGTCTTCATCTCAACCCATGAATTTTCTCCCTTTTACTCTTCCAATTCTCTCTTCCATCCCACTGTGAGGGTAGTGAGCAAACGGCTGTATGGTGCTTAGTTGCTGTCTGAGTTTAAACCACAAGAAGGAGATAAAGAAAGGGAGAGCATTCTGTGATATTTTAGCCTGCTAAGAATTTTGATGTCATGTTACATGACACGAGCAAATAAAGTAGTGACATACTGACCGGGTGAAACTGCTCTGCATTATGTTTGCAACTGGCTGATCCCCTGCTCCCCACCCAGCTCAAAAATGGAACGGGCATTCAGTAGGGTCCTGCAATGGGTTCCTTGGTGCAGCCGTGTCTAATGTTTTCAACTTCAGTTTTGCTGACAGAATAGAGCATATGCTTAGAATGATATCACTGTGTTAGGAATATTTTAAATATTATAGGAAAATAGCATAATAAGCTTTGAGAAATTATGAACTGGCCAATTACTGCTACTGCAGTGGAGGATCTCAGGGTTTGCAGCAGATGTCTAGCCACATATCTAGAACAAGAAAAAGGTCAAATAAACTTTTCTTCTTGTTGTTGTAGGTGGGAAACCACAGATCCTAAACTGAAATGAAATAGCAGGAGTTTTGCTTGTAACACATGGGAGTTTATTATTGTCTGACATGGGTGAAACCCTCAATTTGAATAGTGTGTGAAGTTTTAAGCATTATGCTTGAAGGACTGTAGAGGCAAAGTGAAGAATGTCCAGAAGAAAAGAAGTCATAGAATCATAGAATTGTTTAGGTTGGAAAAGACCTTTAAGATCATCAAGTCCAACCATTAACCCAACACTGCCATCCCAGCACTAAACCATGTCCCTAAGCATCTCGTCTGCCCGTCTTTTAACAACCTCCAGGAATGGGGACTTGACCACTTCCCTGGACAGCCCGTTCCAATGCTTAACAAGCCTTTTAGTGAAAAAATTCTTCCTAATGTCCAACCTAAACATCCCCTGGTGCAACTTCAGGCCATTTCTGCTCATCCTATCGCTTATTACCCAGGAGATGGGACCAACACCCACCTCACTACAGCCTCCTTTCAGGTAGTTGTAGAAGGTGACATGGTCTCCCCTCAGCCTCCTTTTCTGCAGGCTAAGCAATCCCAGTTCCCTCAGCCACATCTCTTAAGACTTGTGTTCCAGACCCTTCATCAGCTTTGGTGCTCTCCTCTGGACATGTTCCAGCAATGCAACATCTTTCTTGTAGTGAGGGGCCCAAAACTGAACACAGTATTTGAGGTGTGGCCTCACCAGTGTGGAGTACAGGGGAAGGATGACTGCCCTGGTCCTGCCGGCCACACTATTCCTGATACAAGCCAGGATGACATTGGCCTTCTTGGCCACCTGGGCACACTGCTGGCTCATATTCAGCTGGCTGTCAACCAGTACCCCCAGATCTTTTTCCGCCGTGCAGCTTTCCAGCCACTCTTCCCCAAGCCTGTAGTGTTGCATGGGGTTGTTGTCACCAAAGTGCAGGACCTGGAATTTGGTCTTGTTGAACCTCATACAGTTGGCCTTGGCCCATCAATCCAGCCTGTCCAGGTCCCTCTGCAGACCCCTCCTCCCCTCAAGCAGAACGACACTCCCGCCCAATTTGGTGTCATCTGCAAACTTACTGAGGTTGCACCAGGTTTGGAAAACATGTAAAAGAGAATTAAAAAGAGAAGAGGATGTTCTCTTTTGGAAGATGCACAAATCCCTAACAAAAATATGCTACCTACTTCCTCACACCCCAGTAATACCAGAAGGAAATAGGAATAATTTGTAGATGAGGAAATGAGGAAACCAATTCTAAACAGTGAGGCTTGTAAAACACTAGAGTAGCCTATAAAGTACCAAGAAAGTACATGGAACCTCTTTCAGTTCAGGCTGGATGAAGCCAACAAATTTGATATTGGTCAGAAATGATCTACATGAGCTTCCTTCCTGCTGGAGGGCAGACTTATGGATCTTGATACATCTTCTAGCCCTACCTTACTATTTTTTTTCTTATTCAGAGCTCTAAATATGCTTCATCCCTTTCAGGATAAGCTCTGTTTCATTAAAACTACTGACAGAACTTTTGTAATGTAAACAGTATGTTCAATAATTCAGAACACAGAATGACTTGTGTGTGATGACTGTAGGTACGTTGTCATTGCAGTCAGCATTTACGCAGGAAAATAACATGTGTTAACAAAGACTCCATGGAGATTTGGTACGAAGTTAATAACTAGCTATGTAATTGTACCTAAATATTAAAGATAAATAAATATCAACAGAACAGACAATGGAAAAATATTTATAAGATTTGGATTTGACCTTTTCCCTCCATTATTATTGCCATGCAAAGGACTATCATGAAAACTGGTAAAATGTTTAATCTGTATTTTGTTATCTATTGCTGACATTGGGTATTTCCACCTGAATTTAGGGCAGGAAAGTATATAGAAAGAAATAGAACTTAAGCTTATTAAACAGTGTTTTGCATTATTTATTTGGGTTTAAATTTCTGCTATAGCAATCTTTAATGAAAATGAAAAATTCAGGTATATATTAATCTATTGTTCTAGACAGCTAGAAATAAATCCTGAAATATTGGGCTATATGCATAAATCTTTCTTTTCCCCTTGATATTTCCATTGATTTGGAGTGTGCTGACTTCAAACAAACAAACAAAAAAAATAAAAAAACCCATTTGTGAAGATCCTAATGATATTTCTGAGGGCTACTGGTTTTAAAAAAAAGCTAGTGAAATACCAGAGAATTACACAGAGGATAAAAAATATATATAGAATGAATCATAGAATCATAGAATGTTTTGGGTTGGAAGGGACCCCTCGAGGTCATCTAGTCCAAACCCCCTGCAGTCAGCAGGGACACTGCTAACTAGATCAGGTTGCTCAGAGCCCCATCCAACCTGGCCTTGAATGTTTCCAGGGATGGGGCCTCCACTACCTCTCTGGGCAACCTGTTCCAGTGTTTTACCACCCTCATTGTAAAGAATTTTTTCCTTATATCTAGCCTAAACCTACCCTGTTTTAGTTGAAAACCATTACCCCTTGTCCTGACGCAGCTGGCTCTACTAAAAAGATTTTCCCCATCTTTCCTATAGGCCCTCTTTAGGTATTGAAAGGCCGTAATCAGGTCTCCTCACAGCCTTCTTTTCTCCAGGCTGAACAAGCCCAATTCTCTCAGCCTGTCCTCATAGGAGAGGTGCTCCAGCCCTCGGATCATTTTAGTAGCCCTCCTCTGGACCCGCTCCAACAGTTCCATGTCCTTCTTGTGCTGAGAGCTCCAGAGCTGGACGCAGCACTCCAGGTGAGGTCTCACCAGAGCAGAGTAGAGGGGAAGAATCCCCTCCCTCGACCTGCTGGCCACACTTCTCTTGATGCAGCCCAGAGTAGGGTTGGCCTTCTGGGCTGCCAGCGCACATTGCTGGTTCATGTCCAGCTTTTCATCCACCAGCACCCCCAAGTCCCTCTCAGCAGGGCTGCTCTCGATCCTTTCTCTCCCCAGCACATAACTATGTATTAACATTTCAAACACATCTACAGTTCCTGAAATAAATTGAAGAACTGCCTTTTTTGTCAATCTGGTGGTTTTATACAGGAGATAATATTTAAGGTAACTATTGCAAATGTTATTATTAAGTATTCTTCTTACAGGAAGAAACTATGAGGTATTGGGCAGTTTTTATACTAATGATACAGGCTGTGACCTCTTGCATATTTGGATTTTATATTACTTTACCATCTGGACTTGTAAATAATGTCTGTGTCTCTACAGAGATAGAGAATAAGAAAACTCCCTTTGATGGTGATTTCTTGTTAACCAATATTTTTCAAAATGCTCTTTCCAAATGAATTCAGTCAGTTAATACCATTTTACCCTGAGGCTGCCAAAACCACCTGGAGATATCCACATTTTAGGGTCAGTTGTGAAGTATAAATCAATAAGAACTCAGTCCGGTTAATTTATCTTCTATTTCCTTTTGACTCATCAGCTTCAGGAGAGGAAAAAAAAAAGAAAAACATTTTCTCCACAATCTTCAGAAGCAGTACCCTCTCCAAATTATCCCAGGAGCCTAAGATTTGGGCCATCAGTCAACTGGCACTTCAATGATAACATGTCTTTTGGGAACACTTTATTGCAAATGGGATTAAGAACATTCTCCTCTTTAAAACAGTATACCCAGTGAGCCAGAGTATACATTTCAGTTTCAGAAAAGTCTGAAGCGCCCATGTATGCAGTCCCACCACTGCAACTTGCTCACCAGTAGATTGATGTAAAGAGCTTAATAATGTAACTATACTCCTGTGTAAAATAGCTAATGGAAGCCCTTTTTCAATTGTGTTGTAAATGTTGTCTTCAGAAATGCCAGGCTCTGTGATATTATAGAAGGGGAGAGAACTCAACGGGATGTAAAACTTACTTCTACTGAATGTTGTGAGGGAATGGATCCCATTTAGTACCTTTTCTTTGTGCTATGCAGCATTCTCCTCTCCCAGCGCCTCAACAGGTTGTCAAGGTGTTGCCCAAAGCACATAGATTATCAAGCTTCTTACCCTTGAACAATACATATGTACCGAAGTTTTGTCTACAGAGTTGTTGCATTGGTACTAACACCTTTGGAAACTGAGGATTAGAGGGGGGGTGGAAGACAGGTTTTTGATATTTATTAGGTGGTTCTAGTCACAAAAACTTCAGAAAAAGCAAATGGGTTTTAACCTGGAGAGGTGCAAGATGCACCACCTTCTCAGCCTTTCTGTTAGTGGGGGAGTTGTATTGTTACTGCACTTATTTAAGTGGAGTTTTTGACTGCTAGTCTGCTTCATCTCTTTTGTGATTTATTTTTTTTTTAACTTGTCTCAGAGAAGTAGTTTATGAAGATGAATTCTGGTCTCCCAGATCCAATTATAAGATCTCAGTACTTTGAAATTTTTGTTCACTTTACATAATTTTTACTGTTGCCTATATGCCCTTTTCACACTTTATTTCTCTATAACTGCAGCTTTAGCGGATTGATAAATACTCCTTAAGACCTTCTTCATCTGTTACTGTTCTGCATATTTCCCTACAATGTCATCTTTATACTTTTATTTTATTTTTGATTGGTTCCAAGCTTCTGGTGTTGATTTTGGGTCTTGGTTCTAACCCTGAAAGCAGCTAGTGACTCAGCCAATGTATGTGAGAGAATAAATTTTGATTCTGAACTTGCAGAATAATTGGTCTTTTGGGGGGATGTATGATTACAGGCATCTTTCAGGAGGCTACTGTGGTTCCCAGGCATGCTCACAGTACTTTGTGATACAAGTTGTCTTTAGTCCCATCAACACCCTGCACTGTAATAGGAATTTTGAAGCAACAGAGGAGTTTACATAAATGTAGGTTCAAAAAACCACCTTCCCCGCCCCCCACCCTGCCACCTCCTGCTCTCCCACTCCGTGTAAGAATTAGTGCTGTTTGCAACAGGTTTTCAGGGAAGTTGTCTGAGAAAGGAGCAATTGCAACTGGAGTTGCAAAGGTATCTGCAGTTAAACAGTCCCATTCCCAGCCCTGCCACCAGGCATCCACTTAGCAACAATTCATCACATTGCATCCCATCACAACAAACAAAGGTTTTGTCTAAAGTGAAATGAGGATTTAATTACTGAATTGTCATTAGATAGGTTGACCATTAGTTTAAATCACTTGCCATAAAGCTTTTAAAAATATTCCATTCAGACCTTTGCCAGAGACACTTTGAAACTATCTTTCAGTCCAATAGAAATTGTTGGAATCAGCCACAGAAGCTGATTGGGAAAAAAACCCTACAAAACCTTTGCACAGAGGAATATCTACCATGTAAACAACCGTTTGAAGAAGTTTTTCAGTGCAGGGTAAGAGCTGTGCCAGAAGATTTTGGCCAACCATATTTGGTTTTGCTGACACTGTGGCATGCTGCAGTAAATGATTGGTTGCATGATGATCTTTACAGAAACTCTATGAATGCCTCAAAGTCTCCTCAAGTTCTCTAAGTTTTCATATTTGAGACTGTTTCTTTTAGCTGTATTCAGAGTTGGACTTATTTTCTCATTGTGCTGTTCCAGTTAATGTTACAGCTGCCTTCTGTTTTGAAAACACATAGTTTTAGTTAGTTTTCCTTCAGGTACTGATAGTCTACCTTTGGTGTTTGCTCCAAGGGAACTAAGATTTGGTAAGTGGCAGTTACATGTATGGAAGTGCTTTAGTTTGAACTGCTGCCTCTGGATTTATGTCTTGATAGATTGTTTTCCGTAAAATGCCTTTTTAATGTGTTTAAGATGGCTGAACGATGTGGGCCATGTAGGCTCTATGGAGGATGACTGCCCTCCTTTTGTCTGAAGTGGGCTGGAGAAAGAAGAAGAAAGGAAGAAACATTTGGTTGGCATGGTTGGCAGTCATGGGCTGGCTTCTGGATGTGCACTGTGATCTGATAGTGACTGTGGTCTTGGGAGTCTCCACCCTGTTTGACCTCTAGGAGCCTTTAGGCAGCAATGCTCACTTACTGCCTTTTTTCTCTGTGTCTGGATGACTGAGGGCTTCAGATCAGTTGTTTAATTTCCTGCCATCATCTCCAAATGGCTTTGGTCTATCCTTTGTTTTAGACTGCCCTTTGTTTTCCTACTCTGTGTGTTACTGAGAAACCATGTGTAGATAGATGTGCTGGGATCTTCATGATGGGATGTGTCATCAAAACTTGCCATCCTTTTATCCTTTTATTTTGCTCCTTCTGGTGTTTCCACACCCACGCACTCTCCATTCCTAGCAACTTTAGCATTTCTATGACAAATCTCTGTGCAGAGACAGAAGAAATTGTCCATTTCCCAGGTATTTGGCTGATGCACAGCTGAATGAAAGCTTGGTAGGTGTAGCTTAGCAAAAGTAGAATGGAAATTGCTAGGATAGATTAGTGTACTTTGAATTTCTTAATTCAACAGCCATAAAAGGAGCTGCAGACAGTCTTTGAGCTATTGGATGTATGAGGCCCTAAGAGACAGCTTGCTTTGCTGTGCTTTTGGCAGTGTTCTTCCGTCACCAGAGAGCGTGTGGAGAGTGATACATGGAACTAACACCCCATGGGAGCAGAGAACTGCCAAGAGCTGGTGCAAACACAGGAAGCAGCTGCCGGCAGCCTTCTTTTTCTCTCCATGAAAGAGAGATACCGTGAGGTACAAGGGAATAGAAATCTTTGTCTTCTCAGCCTAAAAATACTTCACATGCTGGAAGGCAGCAGGTCTAGCATTAGGACTTCCTCTCTCCTGCTATTGCCTTAAGACTCACTTTCTAGGAAAGCAGGAAGTGAGCTCCATAAATGGAAAATGAGAGAGAAACTTGCAGCTGTGAGCTCATCTGTGCTGCAGTGGTTAATGGCACTATAGAGCTCAAGTGCTGACTTCCTCTTGAAGAACTCTGTTGCTTTTGTGGGTCATGCTCCTGTACTCAGCCTCCTCCTCAGAAAGTCCACAGTGTAGAGAAGGTTAAAAATAGTAATAATAAACTAACTAAATAAATTTTTTAAAAAGCTGAAAGAAGAACAGAACAGTGAAGTGTCAATAGAACAGAGATACCAAAACAAGAGAAGGAAGACTGTGGGTATGAGTCATAAAAGAAAAGACAAATGTAATGGTGAAATCAGAAAAGATAGGAAGACTGATGTTACAAAAAAGAAAAAAAACCAAGTGGGTGATGTAGGAATTAATCCATGGAAGCATTATAAAGTATAATGCAAAGGTATTTGCAACAATGAGGAGTAACAGCCTAGAACAGCTATATCTACGCAGCACAATACAGATATTTCTCAGGCTCTGGAAGCATTATAGCCACATCAGCATGTGCCTGGGTTAATTAATGCAAGTGTGGCATGGTGCTGAGGTGGCTGCAATGCTTTCAGGCCTGGAGCTGGCTAACTGGCAGATGGCGTATCTGCACGGTGCTTTGAGTTGCATCTGATGAGAGCAGAAGCTAAGGTTGCCAGACCCAAGCTAATAAAATTATAAACAATGACACTTGGAATTTGCGTTTCTGCAGAGTTTTGGGTGATAAGAAAGAAGAAAGAAGGGAACAGAAAGAAAAGGAAGAGGGAGGAAGAAAAAAGATAGCTTGGGGGGCTGGGTCCCTGGAGTAAGAAGCAACCAAAGAACATGATGCCTCCCACACATTAACCTCACCAGCTCACATCCTCCTGTCATTTCTTCCAGTTTACGCTAATTTTTTGAAGGTGCCTACTTGTGAAGGGCTTTGCAGTAAATGTAAAAAGCAGCGCAAAGGGGATGGCAAATATATAGCCTGGAACAGCTTACAGTGGCACTGCCTTTCCTTCTGTGTGATATAAACAACTGTTGCTATTTTCAAGCTGAATATCACTCTTCTAGCTGTTAGAAAGAACTATGAGTATGGTGTTTGATATTTTTAAGATCCTTAAAATGTTGAGAGTTACTATTACTTACTACTAGTTACTACTACTTGCCCTGTCTTTTAGATAGTGGAATCAAGACAAAGAGAAATAGATGGTTTTTTCAAGTTCAGAGCAGAAGTCTGCCATACAAAATGTTTCATTCCAAATCTCTGTGGTCTTAGCCTGCTGTCTCTTCAGCAGAGATCCATACAGGCAGTCTTCCTCTCACCAATTCCCCAACCTAGTAATAAAAAATCCCAGATAGCTCCTAATCTCGTGTCACAAACTCGATGTCCTGCCTAGCACAGGGATTCTATTACTTTCTCCTGCACTTGGATGAGTGCTACAGAGGAATGAAGTATGGTCCCAGCTAAATGCCAGAGCAAAGTGAAATTCGTGTGGCAGAAGAACTAAGTTAGCAACGTAGTTTTGGTGCTGAATTAAATATTAAAGTGAGTGAAACTGCTGCATACAGTTTGGACAGTCATGTATTTTAATATTTAATTCAGACAGCTTTCTTTTTAGTGTTTCTTCAGTTAATCTTGGAGAAATAAAAGACAAAATCAAATGCTGACATGCAACAGAAATTTAGGTAATAGCTTGATTCAGAATTTCTTTCAATGTTGTTGTGAAGAACTTGGCTTCTGAGCTGCAATTTAAAAAGACGTTTTTTCCCTGACAACTCAATCTGGGTGAACTGATAAAAGCTGAGATTTCTTTTTTTTATTACATTTTTATTTTTCACTTTTAGTTCATAGTTAGTTTATTTGTCCAATGATAGCTATCTCCAGAAGTTTCTGTAAATCACTCCAAGGAGTCCTTTTTAAAAAATGAACAGTGTGCCAATATTATATGTGAAATATGCAGTATTATAATGGTAATAATTCAATGGCTGATAAAAGTAAAAATTATTTCATCTATAAACGTGTGTTGTGGTTTAACCCAGCAGGCAGCTGAACACCACACAGTCACTCACTTACTCCCCCCTCCCCCCAGCAGGATGGGGGAGAGAATCAGAAAAAAAAAGTAAAACCTGTGGGTTCAGATAAAGACAGCTTAATAAAACAGCAGAAAAGAATAATAATAATAGTAAAACAATATACGGAATATACAAAGCAAGTGATGCACAATGCAATTGCTCACCAGCCATTGACTGATGCCCAGCCCACCCCCATGCAGCAATCACTACCCCTGGCCAACTCCCCCCCAGCTTATAAACTGAGCATGATGTCATATGGTATGGAATGCCTCTTTGGCCCATATGGCTGTGCTCCCTGCCACCTTCCTGTGCACTTGGCAGAGCATGGGAAGCTGAAAAAGTCCTTGACTGGTGTAAGCACTACTTAGCAACACCTTAAACATCAGTGAGTTATCAACATTATTCTCACACTAAATACAAAACACAGCACTATGCTGGCTACTAGGAAGAAAATTAACTCTATCCTAACTGAAACAAGGACAATGTGGAGAAAATTAAGTAGAACGTTCATGAACAAAATGGAAAAAACATCCATTTATTTCAAGGTGAATATTTATTAGAAAATATAAATTATGATACATATGCACTTTTGAAAGAATGCTGCTTTGGTTACAGAATCAAACAGACAAAATTAGCAGTGTACTAAGTTTAAAGCTCTAACCTTTGTGCTGTTTTTTAATCTGACCCCTGTATACTGAATGAGGTGGAGATGCAGAGGAAATCGTATGTGATTTTGTATTGCATGTCAGTATGTCTATGCAAAGGGTAGAATTTCTGAGGAAGCATGAGGAAGTCTGAAAAGAAAGAATAAGTATGTTTCAATTCTGCAGTATTTATCTGAAGTCATAAGAGCCTATCATGAGACCAAAGCTGAAGTTTTCAACTGAATCTGTTCTTTTTCTGTTTCTGAATTTTGTGAGACAGAATGACAAAAAATTACAGCCAAGAAAAATAATATAGAAAGCCTTTTTTAGTGGGACCTGTAGTGTATTTTCTCCATCACTGTTCTTAGCATTAATCTGTCCCTGACTACTAATTCTGTCTTGTTTTACCTTAGAGAATAGTGCCTTATCTATATACTACTTGTGGAAAACAACTATCTACAGCAATGTGTGTATGAGATGCTGTTGTAATAGCTTTTACTTAATAGGGTTAGAATAATTTCAGTTAGCTAGTCTCTTGACATACAAAATATTTTTTTTTCCTCTTAAGCTTTTATCATATTTACAAAGCCAAAATATTACTAGGAAAATAATTTGAATCAATGTTATCCTCACACTTTTGGTTCCTGATCCCTTTATTCTCATTCTGAAAGGAGTATAGTCAGAGGATCACCAATTTTACAAATATAATGTAAAGTAAAATTAAGTCTTGAAAATTACACCCTGAATGGAATCCTTGTCACATTTTACACGTACACAGACACCACCTATATTTAAATCTTCTTTATCATATAACAATGCAGTCTACTGTCATTTGAAAGCATGTCCTTGAGCAAAAATATTGCTGATTGCCCCAGCTTGAAATGTATGAAGAGGTAAATTCCCATGTATATGAAAAATCAAATTCAGCTTTCCTCTTTCAACCTTGAGAAACTACATTAAACACATTAGAGATGTAAAAAATCCACTACAAAGCAAATTAAAGCCAAGTTTGGCCCATAGAAGATTGGACAGGAAGAAAGGAAACAAGACTTTTCCATCAAGACAAGAAGAATGGTGAATACTAGACTTAAAGGCAGTTTATAATGCCCTTAAGTTTGCAATACACAACAGGGAGTAATTAACTAGAGAGGGCAATTCACATCTTTTTGTTAATGAAGAGCAGTTAAAACAAAGGATTTTCACCTAAAACAGGCAGAATTTAAGGACTTGAGTCTTAAACTGTGCTCTGAAAGGCCCACTGCCCAACTGAGAGAGCACTTCAAAGTCATGAAGTTTCTCCTGAGAAGTCCCTCCCTCTGATTCTGCTCTACACATGCAGAAATGTTCTGGTTTGAGGATCACCTAGGTTATGCCTGTCAAAATTGCCTAAGAGGTCTGGCCTGAGTAGAGGACTTAGAGCTGGTATAACACAATAAGAATTTAGAAGTTACTATTAAAAAAAAAAAAAGAGAGAGAAAAAAATGTGGTTTGTGACACCTGATACCAATTGCCTTTTATGTAATAGTGGTTAGGTCATTTGCCCAGCAAGTGAGAGTCCTAGGTTGCATGTCTTCCTCCACTTATGGGTGTTTGGATCCATGTGTTTAAAATCTCATTGAGAAGTCAATGTCTTAACTATAAGGTTATTGACAAATAGTCATTGTTCTGTTTAGGTAGTAACTTTCAGGCCCCATGTTCAACGTGAAGATGGCTTGTTATACAGGGGAGAGTGCTAAATTGTTGAGTTAAGAGGGACACTGAGAAATAAGCAGATCATCCTTGAGTAAGCTGAGTGGTTAGTGCAGTTACCTAGGAGATGGGCATAATCCTGCTTTTTCTCCCACTTCTTGCTCTATTCTCTGACAGAATAGAGGTAGACACTGACAGACAATATTGGTCGCTGACTACAGTCTCAGTCAGGGTTTCTGGACACAAAGGCAGCTGGGTTTCTCATACGCATCTTATGTCAAGATTTATGTCTGCTGTTCTGTAAGTTAATGAGGGAAATCTATCTAGGAGGAATGTATGCATGAGATTCAGTTGAATTAACTATTTTAAGAGCAGGATGGAAGCCTGCTAGGTTGCATATGTTACTACACACAAGGAAGTGTTAACACTTCCTTGCCATTTAGGTACTGAAGACAGTCTTTTTGAGGTAATCAGCTTCAGTATAGGGTACTGTGAATTTTGAACTCCCAGGGATGAGCTATTCCAGCTCTCTGATGCCTCAGAATGTTCAAGTCTATAAAAATATCTTTTTAAAGCCAATGCTGTTCCAAATCCTAAGTTATCCAGACTGCCACTTCTGGACAAGACAGTCAGAGGTGTCTAATAAACCTGGGGCTGCAGTTGTCTAATTTGTAAGCATCTTAGTCTTATTACAGCTAGTCTTGTTGACAAGAAAAATATTATTTATCCATGTAGGTTTGATTAAGCAGAACGTTAATTTTCAAGCAGGACCCTGAGAAATCCTTTTAACTTTCCCATTTTTGCAAAGGAACTTTCCTCCTGTGATTTGTTGTGTCTCTGTGTCTTACCGAGAAGAGAAATCCTTGTTTATCACTGTTTTTTCTCCATGTGCCCAGAGGGCGTGGAGTGCAAAATAAATTACAAAATATCTCCTCTGTTTTACTTAGAGCAGTCATGATGCATCAGTTCTTGAGCCAGAGAAGAGAGGAACAAAAGATCTGTCTAATTTGTTTTCTTTACAAATCTGCCTATCTGCTGACTCTATATAGTTTATAACATTCTTAAACTGTAGTCTGTGGGGACATGGAAGGTAATCTATGACTGATATAAATTTCTGTCCATCTATCTGTCCATGTGAAGTAACAGTATCATGACAGTGTTTCCAATTAAATGGTAATGACATCCGAGAATCTCAGTAATAGCCTGGGGTCTTAAAAAATTTAGAAAAATAAGATTTCATAGATTAAAGAATTTCAGATGTCCTCATGAATCTGATGGTTAAACATATGGGAAATTAAAGTTGGCCATCCAGTCAGAAAGAAAGGGACAGGCAGCCCACTAGAACTGGTAATGAAGGGCTGTCCCCGTTGAGGCTCTGTCAGCCCATGTTCTTGCCCACATGCTGCCTTCTGGCTGTCTTCTAAGTATGACATATTACTGAAGCGTTCCACTGCTTTGAGTGTTTTTCCAGTCTTCTCCAGGTAGAATCTCTAAGCCTTTTAAAATTTTTTTCTGGACTCTTCTTTTTCAGCCTTTTCCTACCCTTCACGTGCTGCCAAAATGCTCTTCCTTCACAGACTGTTGACTAACCTCCCCCTGCTAGTGCAACTAACTCATGACTAAAGTAAATGCTGCAACTTTCCTCAACTATTGCAAGTCTTAATCTGGCCTTTTTATGCCTGGCTCACCCTGCCAGTGTAAGGCAGAATCCCTTCCTTCTTCCAACATGAAAAACTTTGCTTCCTGTCACAAATGGTGTGAAAGTAAAATGAAAAGGAAATGAAATGGAAATAATAAATGAGTTACATGTGCAGGTACTCAACTCAGAGCAAAGATCTAAAGTAGGAAATCAATGGTTTGGCTGCAGCAGCTGTAGTACCCCTGATCCAGGTGTATGAATGAAAAGAGAGAGACTGTTAGATCTTGATAATGTTCATCATGTTGGATCCACATCTGTAAGCAAGTATAGGTTTTAGTATTGATGGTGGCTAACAGTCTGTTTATCTGCAGTTATAAATTAAAGGCTCTATTTGTGAACCTTTTATGTGTCTGTTAAAAAGTTGGTAATCTGATAGGATTCAATAAAAGAGAGAGGTACAGTTATTTCGCTGATTCATCCTGCCAGCCAGACTGATATAATCCCCTGGATCCATACCAGGAGTGTAAAAATGACTGAGTTTCTCTCTGGCAAAGAAGACTCCATATGCTTTACGGACAGTAAAGTTCAGGGAGAAGATTATGTCAAGATTTATGTCTGCTGTTATGTAAGTTAATGAGGGAAATCTATCTAGGAGGAATGTATGCATGAGATTCAGTTGAATTAACTGTTTTAAGAGCAGGATGGAAGCCTGCTAGGTTGCATATGTTACTAGGCTTTTTCTTCTACTGCTTGCAGTGAAAAACAAAGTGATAGTTCCTTTTTGTCCTCCTAAGCGTGCTTCTACTGAAGAAAAGTGAATTTTGGAGGTTATGGGATTATGAAAAATTTCTTTTCCTTTAAGATTTTAAAGGTTAAGAGCCTAAAGAACCTAGTTGTTACAAGTGGGAATGTAAAAGTCAGCTGAAGATGTCAATTTACTAGGAAAAATCAAATTAAAAAATGGAGTTACAAGGTCAGTGTACTTTTATAATGATGATAAACTAATTATATTAGTGCAGCCCATTAAACATTCCATTTATACATCAAAACCTTGGCAGGTGGAAGAGTTCTTAATCTGATGGTTTAGTATTTTTATTATTTATTTATTTATTTAGTATCAGTTTACATTCAACAGTGCATCTGTTCTGGGACTCTGTACAGATGCTTGCCTGCTGTCTCTTTGCCAAACTGGAAGTGGTCCCACCTCAAACAGCGTAAGTACTGGGAGAAAAAACAATCAGGAAAAACTCCTGTTCTCTCAGTGATGGACAGGTACAAAGGCAATCACTGAGCTAGCCTGAGGTCTTGTCAAATGCAAAATAACATTTAATATCTTGGGAGGAAGGAGTAGAATTAAATTTTAATCATTTACTGTATGCAAGGAGTACACGGTTTCTTATCTGAAATCACAAAGGCAATCATTAAATATCATTGAGTAAATGTGTGACAATTCCAGAAAAATGAACATACCAAAATTATAATATTGCAACAGCAGTACAGAGTTGCATGCAGGTATTTTGCTAGGAAGTCCTATGTTAAGCTTTGTATGGTAACTGATTGTGTTAGTAGAGATATAGCACTGAAAGCAACAATGAAGACCAGGGATTCTCTGTATTGGGCAATGTGTGTTCCTGTCTTGAGAAGTTGCACTGGTTATCAATATCAATAGTGAGGTTAAGCATTTATCTCTTTGCAAGACTGGAGATCTCTATAGTTAGATATTTGTTATTCCAGAGTATTGCTGATGTAAATCCATGCGACGGACAAAAGAAGTTTTAATGTTCTGATTCAATGGGTAGAGAAGGAGGATATGCGTATTGTCCAACTCAGCATCTCAGTGTAATCTCCCTAGCCTCCATTTTTTAGGCTCTCTACAGTTAACAGAGAAGGAAAGGGATATGTTCTCAATCATCATCTGAAACAGCCTATTTCTGGGCAGGTTCAGCAGATGGATTAAGTGGATTTCACAGGTCATATGTTATGTCAGACCCAGGGCTAATGACTAAAATTAGAGCTCTTGGGTAAAAGTGGATACATTCTGTGTAATGACTTCCAACAGAGAAATGTAGGGTTTTCATCCAGGAATCTGTTGCTTTTTCTCATGAAGTTGTCCAAAAATAACCCCAAACCAAACAAACCCCAAACAAGCCAGCATCATTGAAATGACACATATTTCTGAAAATGTAGAGATGATAGCACTCCAATTTTTGTCTGAATATGTTGAATAGAAGTGAAAGGTTTTGGGTGAAGGCATAAAGGTCACTAGATTTCTCTTTGTTTTAAGATACTTATACTAAAGCATAAAAAAAAAAAAAGGAAATGCTTCAGCATTTACAAAACATTTCCAAAAACACTTCAGCTGCCCTTAGAAACATGGCTTAGGTAAATTTTTATTTAAGATGAATTTTAAAATTTTTGAATTTTGCTGTGATAAGACTTAAAAAAAATAATCTTTGTCTTATTGATTTGCTCTGTTCTCATGTTCTAGTCCCACAATCAAAAATGCCCCCCCCCCTGAACATCCCACCCCAAAATGCAAAAGCAAACTCCTCATTCCTTTCATTGTTTTTTATTGAACTTAATTACACAGACATTTTGTTAGCCACGGTCATTTTAGCTTAATTATTCTGCTCAGAAGTTAGCACAAAAAAACAACAATCAGAATTGAGTGAATTGGGTTTTGTTTTCAGCATGTTTCCATCTAATGTTATCTTCATTAACTTTCCGCTTAGTTGGAAAAATAAACTTCTTGATGAACTGGTAGTACATCTGTGTTCTGAGCCCCTTTTAAATCTGATACTACATAAGCCTTTGCTTCCTGTGGTCGAACAGGTAGCTGATTCTTGCTGTTGTTACAAGTGTGTGTGTGCATTTTGAGATAAATCAATAATACTAGCTTGAAGCAGGGTGGGTGAGACCTGGGAGCACTGGAATAAACATAGGAAGATAAAGAAAAGGAAGAGGAGAATGAGGGCGTTGAATGGAAGGAGATGTAAGAGAAGCAGAGGGAAAGAAAACATTTTAAAGTTGGTCAGACAATTACTATCTTGAGAGAAATTGAAACTTGCAGGTGCTGAAGACAAGAAAGATGTAAGAAACCCTCAGAGTAAAGTGCTTTCTTAGAAATAGTGGTACTGCATACACATTGATTTGTTGAAGGCTTTTCTAGTAGCAGTAAGATTAGGGAGCAAAGCTCATTTCCTTCAGCTCCTGGTGAAGGGAGCATGCAGGAGAAGGGCCAGGCTGCTCACGCCTTCCCTTCTCAGCATCCCTGAACACAACTCTTCCTGTCAAGATCTCATTCAGTTGCTTACTATTTATTTTTCCTGTCTGTTTTCCTTTTTATGTCCCTTTATTTTTTTTAAATTAATTTTTTACTTTTCAGTCATCTGACTTGTTTCCTTTCTTCTTCCCTTCTGCAGTTTGATTTGCCTTTTCTGGCCAACAAAAAACTGTGTTAGTTGGGGTAGAGGCACCTATTTATCGTTTTCTTCTGTAGTTTGACTTACCAGAGTAATTACAACAGCTTAGGGCAGTGCAAACACTTCTGAGCAGAAGTGTGATCCCACTTGGGATGGCAACAGTGCCTCATAGAGTAATATCTAATCTGGGAGAGGAGGAGGTGGGTCTGAGCTGGCTTCTCTCATTTCTATCCTTTACTGGATGCAGGGGAAACTAACAGTGACAAAAGATGAGGATAAGGCTGAGGTACTTAATGCCTTCTTTGCCTCAGTCTTTAATAGTAAGGTCAGCTGTTCTCTGTGTACCCAGCGCCCTGAGCCAGAAGGCGGGAACAGGGAGCAGAACAAAGCTCCCATGATCTAATGACCTGCTTGGCCAATTAGACATACACAACTCCATGGGGCTGGACAGGGTCCACCCAAAGGTATTGAGGGAGCTGGTGGAGGTGCTCACCAAGACCCTTTCCATCATCAATCAGCAGTCCTGGATGACTGGGGAAGTTTCACTTGATTGGAGGTTGGCAAATCATAGAATCGTCTATGTTGGAAAAGACCTTTAAGATCATCAAGTCCAACCAATGTGATGCCCATTTACAAGAAGGGCTGGAGGGAGGGTCTGGGGAACTACAGGCCTATCAGGCTGACATCGGTGCTGGAGAAGGTCATGGAGCAGATCATCTTGTGTGCCATCACACAGCATGTCTAGGACAACCAGAAGATCCGGCCCAGTCAGCATGGGTTTATCAAAGGCAGATCCTGCTTGACCAACCTGATCTCCTTCTATGACAAGGTGACCCACTTAGTGGACAAGGGAAAGGCTGTGGATATGGTTTATCTGGACTTTAGTAAAGCCTATGACACCATTCCCCACAGCATTCTGCTTGAGAAACTGGCTGCCCCTGGCCTGGACAGGCATATTCTTTGCTGGGTAAAAAACTGGCTAGGTGGCCAGGCCCAAAGTGTGGTAGTGAATGGAGATAAATCCAGCCGGAGGCCGGTGACAAGTGATGTGCCCCAGGGGTTAGTGTTGGGGCCAGTTCTGTTAAACATCTTTATCAGCAACCTGGACAAGGGGATTGAGTGCACCCTCAGCAAGTTTACAGATGACACCAAATTGTGTGGGAGTGTTGGTTTGCTCGAGGGGAGAAGGGCTCTGTAGAGGGACCTGGATAGGCTGGATCGATGGGTCAAGGCCAACTGTATGAGGTTTAACAAGGCCAAGTGCCCATGATAAGGAGTGACTAGTCTGTTGTAACTCAATACATACATATGTATCTCTGTACATGGAAAGGGTTATCTAGGCAGTCAAGAAGACCAGCTGCTAGTGAAAACTTATTTTCTCACAGTTATTTTTCAGAAAGGGATTCTTTTTACACAGTGTAGAGAGCTTTTAGATCTGTGAATAGAAAACCTGATTCTACTTTAAAAAAATTGGCATCTGTCATTTTAAATGTTGTGAGGTGACAGCTTGTTGACCAACACAAACCAGAACATTTATGTTTTAAATTGTCCAGTCACAAATGAAGTACAGGACAAGAGAGAAGAAGAAAAACAAAACTGAATTGGGCAAAACCAAGGAGAATGAAGAACAGGCTAGCAGCAGGCTCATGGCCCTAGGCAATATGAAGCTGATGAATGGTGACAGATGACGTTTTATTCCCATTCTGAATTCAATGTATGTGTTAAATAAATTAGTAATCTCATCAATATCCTCTTGACTTAATTTACTTTATACAGCAGGAGCACTCCTCATTCTCTTTTTAGCTCGGTTTGCACAGTGCTCTGCAATGAGCTACTTGTTGGCAGAGTGGCACAGAGGAGGTGTGCAGGGGATCACCTCCAGCGACTTCAGAAAAATGTTGACCTCTGGACAGAAATTAGACGACATCCAACATATATTGTTGCTGTTTTGATTCTCCTGCTTCTTAACCTGAAAATTTGTATATAACTGAAATAAGAGTAAGTCATTTCCCTCTGTCCTTTGCCGCTCCTTTTCTGCCTTATTGAGGCCGAGTAATGAAATTTCTGATGCATTGTTTTCATGGCACAATGGAAAATGTGAGCTTTAAGCTGGGTTTGATTACTCATTCAAAAAAATTGGCAGAAGCAGTTTTAACTCAATATCTGTGAGGATGTAGCCACATTGTGTTGTGTTTTCATCCGTGAGATAGAAAAAAATTAAATAAAAATAGCTTTTTTTTTGCAGGGATCTGAGCCCTGAGAATTCTCTAACAATTTTTTTTTTTTTTTTTTTTTTTTTTTTTGTGAGGACCTGGGAGTTTAAAGAGGCAAATGTTTTCTGTTTAAAGAACAGAAAATATAGCTTACTCAGCTGCATTTTAAGGCAAATGGCATGTCTAGAGGGAGCCACAGTCCAATATGCTTTGGTGCTCTGGTACCCTTCTGTGGTCCTTTTTATAAAGAATCCTCAATATAGTAAACAGGAGTTTGAGGATAAACCATATTCCTTAGAACAAACCAAACCTTAATCAGATATTATGGATGGATAGAATAAACTGACAGACACTTTGCAGTCAGGAAGAGAGTCACAAGCACTTTGGATTAATATAACATTTGAAATTTCCTGAAAAAAAACCCTAGACTTGTTTTCAGGAACTTTTATGGTAATGGTCCTTATTCACTAGAAAAATAATTGTTTAAGGAGACTGTAATGAAATAGCATGCTACTTTATAAATATGGATAGTCGTAACTACCTTGTAAAAAAAAAAGGATGCAAAACTTCTAGTGGAAGCAGAAAATCATTGACCATGAGAAAAAACTGTTGGAGTGGAAAAGGACAGAAACAGCTGGATGGAGATAGGATGTGTATATCTTGAAAAAGAGGTGTGGAAGGAGGAGGTAAAACAGTCCAGTGCAGGCACCAGTAAGTGGAAGAAATGTTCATTTTAATGCACAGCTTTATATGGCATCTGTGTGAAATTGGCAATGTTTAATACAGAAAAGGCACAGATGGAGGGTGAAGTGTTCAGTAATAGGTCTGGTATAATAAGTCTTACTAAAATTAAAATGACAGAATGATTTGTCAACTCTCCCCCCAACAAGCTTCTGTTTATAGTATGAATTACAGCACCAATGGAACAGAAAGGTACCAGAGTTACTCTATCTTTCTAAAGATGTGGTTCAGCAAGTAGCAGTTGTTTGGAATAAAGACTAGAAATTTGACCTGAGCAAAAGTAACAGTAGTTCAGAGTAGCCAATTGTACTAAAATGAAGCAAATAACAAGAATAGACTACATCAGCTGGAGCAGCACCTTGAAAAACTAATCAATTTGCATTTAGCCTGGGTTTATGCAGAGTACATAGAAACAAAGGAGTGGATTATCTGCTATAAAGTAAGTGTGCAAGGCTGCATAGTGAACTGTGAGGATAATCCCCAAGAACCCAAAGACTCAGCAGTACTTACCTTGGTCTCTTCCCTTTGTGGCAGTACTAAAACATTTCTTTAGGCATCTTGTGAATTATGCCACACACTGCCTCCACATGATCCTCCTTTCCTACCAGGTTGTCTCCTCCTGTTCCTGTAGAATTGTTTTTTTCCTGGCTGTGTATTCTCAGACTCTAGCTGCAGTTGTCTAAGGTGCTTTCATCTCCCACATGCTCATCTACCTCTGGTAAGCACCCTGCTTGTTTTAGATGTACTGGTACTGGGATATCCAGTCTAAGCATGAGTATAATCCTGACAGCATTAGACATTGCTTGCACTTTATGAAAGTCAGATTATCAGTTTATTCATTGTTACAAGAATTAAGAATAAAATGCTTTCAGCTCCAGTGCATAGCAAAAGTAAAATTTCGTGGTACAGGTAGTGAATATTAGCTAGTAATGGGAGGTGTTAGTATCAATACAACAATGCGAATAACTGACTTGGGGTGGCTTGTGGCAGCATTCTCTGCGCTGATCCCAGCTCACATATGTAAGCTGTTCAGGAGACTGCATTGTAAATTATTTTCATTACTAGTGAAACTCTTCAGCCACCTTTTTAATGAGTTGACTCACTTTAATGTGAATAACCGCATTTACAGAAAGAAGTTTAATTCAATTTGCTAAGGATCTGACATGAAGAACTCATTATTTGCTCAGAGAATTGCTTCTGTATAAGAAAATAACAAAATACCATAATGACTTTTTGAGGAAAAACATACTTCTCTTTTGTCTCTTCTGTTTTATTCTTCATTCCTTTCCTATTCTGAGTGAAACTGTGAAAGTCATAACCCTAGAAATTTTTATGTCTTAGCTCTCTTTAAAGTATGTTTTTAAATATTCTTTTGGTTCCATCACCCTGTAAGTTGTATTTTGAAAACATTTGCCATGGATACTTTATAGATTAACTCAGCTCATGAGTTTCAGCTTCAAGAAGCATGTGAAGGGGGGGAGAAGGTTGACTTTCCTCTCATTTCAATACCTTTCTTTTGACCACTGTTGTGATTTTTACTTGCACCGTGGCTATGTCATGTGCATTTTAGTTGTTTAAAAATTAGTCTGTGTTGTCGGTTTCTTTTAAAGAAATATTAGTTATGAAAGCTAAATCAAAACTACATTGAGCAGTACTGTTTGGCAGCATCAAGGCAGATGGTGCTGGGAGAAATGACTGAATGATTCAAGGATCCCTTCTTTCCTGGTGTTGCTACTTTCAGTGATGAGAATGATCGCATAGATCCATAACACATTCACTGAGATGTTATCGTCCTTCATGCTCGTCCTCATCAGTTCTGGCTCTGTTGCTGCTGCCGCTTTATCATAGAAACGAATGAAACATTAGAAACAACATCACAACCTGATGTGGTCTGCTGGGGTTCCCCTGCAGGCTTCCCTTTCCCATGGTTTATCACACCTGCATCATGATGTAAACTTTGCCTAGCAGTCTTTCTCCATCACTGGTTCCCGCTGGTGTCTGAACTGGTAGCTGTCTTTTAAGGTCCCCTCCAGGCCTTTTTACAGCTTCATCAGTCAACCTGAGGTTTGCATTTCTCTTTCTACTCCTGGCATCACTGCACTGTAGTATCTCAGTGTTTTGGTTCACATGTTCATTTTCCTCAAGATGATCTCCTATGCCCTGGGGCTTTCATTTTCTGTCTTTTCTTCTGGGGATCATCCAGCTGCATTTTGCCTGTGTGTACTGTCTTTTTGGCTGCTAACATCTAATGTCTTACTCACCCTTCTCTCTCATCCGAATCCTACTCTGTTCCTTGTCACATGCCTAAATATCATCTCTTCTGTGACGTTTCAGTGATTTCTGAAGTCTCTTTAGCCTACCCCTTAACCTGCAGTAATTTTAAGATAGTTGGAATTGCACAGGTGCAAGGAGTGCTTGTTGACTTCAAAGAGATTTTCTACTTTTTTTTAAAGATTTGTCTCTATAAAGCTAACTGTAGGGTTAGCAACTTCAACTGCATGCTTCCAGGAACAGGGACTGTATTCTTTCTGTGTGTGCTCTAGATAATGCAGAGTATACTGATTCTGTGCAACTGTTGCTACTTTTACTACCAGTACTAATGTGGAACATATTTTTTCCTGCACGTACGTAGAAATACTGAATGAAAATCACAGGTTACATTACTACACGAGAGGAAATGAGACCCTTGTTTCTCTGAGCCAGTTTTGTGAGACAAGTGAGCGTTCTGACTTTCCTGTCCTGACACCTCTTGTGCAACAACAAGCCTTGTCTGCCTCAAGACACCACGTGGTGTCTGGGTGCAGCATCAGGAGATACAAATCTGACACGGTTCAGAACGCTGTCTTTCCTCCATGTCTGAGGCTGGAACTCTGTTGAAACTACACAAGAGCTCTGCAGAACAGGGAACACATGCTCTCCCCTGCATGCAGATTGGAAGCCCAGGCCCGACTCAGCATGATTCATCACTGGCACTTGAAGTGAAACCTTTTATATTGCTTCAAGCTTAGTAGCTCAGAATCAATCATGTACTATTCTGCCTGCATTTTTACACAAGCAGCCCTTTCATTTTTTGTAACTCCACAGAACTGTCTTTTTTGCAGTGAATCCTATCTCTGCTCCAGCACCAAGGTCTGCACGTGAGGTTGCCAGTTCGTTGTACATTCCACTGCTCACTTACCAGAAATCCTGATTCCTCATTGACTTGCACCACAAGAAATTATTTATATCACATAGGTGTAAAAAGTAATTACGTCAGCACTGGCACCAGTAAGAACATTTCCAATGCAAGTGTTTGAGTTGGTTGTGTTGCCTTGAATGAACTGGCTTGCTTTTACTGACTGTAAGCTTTACTAAATAAGAGAGGAACAGGCACAAGGTTTGACTTACGCTTTACTATAGTCTTTTGATTACTTATTCAGCTACTGCTGTCATCTCCTGTCCGGGAGGAAAGTAGGAATTTAGCCAATGACAAAGAATGGATTATCTGTGACAGAAGAGATTCCACTTGTTTTCTGCCTCCCAGGCAGCTCTGTTGTTCCTGTGTTTGAACAACATGGATGTGAATGAACAGCAAATGATGGATTACTTTCAAATTTTGTAATTTTTTGTCTGTGTGCACATGCCATTGGCTACTCTTTTTATTCTAAACATAAAGCATCGATAGTTTAAATACAGGATATCGAACAGAATGTATAAAGCTAATATAATGTCTTATGTGGGCACTCATCTTTAAACCTGGTTTTTTTTTTTTTTAGTTTGTGCTCCCAGTTACATGTATAAACTAAATTGCTGAATCCCTATCTAAAATATAAATTACTTGTACACTATATAGATATATATATGTATCTATGTATATCTATGCGTATATTATACATAGGTAATATTTTTCCTTAGTTAACAACTTACTTTGTAAATAAGAAAACAAATAGATAAGCCTGAACTATCTAACACGACTTTATCTACCCCCTGAGAGGAGTCTAATGTTCTTTCTGGCTTAACTCCACTTATGACCAGCATGACCTTTCTCAGCATATATGTTATAATGACATATGTAGCTGTACAATTTTGGATGGACTGTGTGCCAAATTCTAAGAGGTTTCTGAATCTTGCAGATCTCAAGGCCTTAGATTCAAATTCAGTGGGGGCTTGGGCAATGTATTTTTTATGCTTCATAAAAGAGTTGGTAATATTGGAAAATGTGTAATCATGTAATGTTTTAAATCTTTGCATGATAATTGAGTTTGATTAATGGGAAACTTTTGAAAAGAGTTTGTTGGGGAAGATTGAGATTAAATTAGAGAAACATGCATGATTATTTGTAAAAACATGTTGTCATCAGATTGAGAGTACAATTTATCTGATCGTTCATGTTTCTTGTGATTCCCTATACAATTTGCAATGTGATTGTGATGACAAAGATCTAAAGGCCTGAATTTTTTTGCTACAAGGTACATCTTGTTATTTTTGATTCTTAATAGTTTCTGTAATGGTAAGAGTAACATTTACATATAAGCATCCTTTTTGCCCCATGTACAAGCAGGCAAATATTTAATTGTTCTGAACTGACATAGCAGCGGTAGTGAGGCTCAGAGACACAGACTGAAACTGAAGAGCACTTAGTAGGTGTTTGAGCAATCTTGCATTCTGTCTATTACTGAAAGTCTCTAACTGTAGATATATTGGGATGATGTCTTAACTTCTCCAGATGATCATAATTTGTAGATGTTTTAAAGACAGTAGTGACAATGGAAAGTAATTTGTTTTAGTAGTTTTTGTAGGTAATATGATTCAGGTTCATCTCTGGTGTAAACATGAAAATTTCAGCAGGTATACGTCCGGCTCAAAGAATTAGATGCTGTGAGTGGTTGTTTCTACTTTTGCACTTCTCTATCCTTTTTTTCTTGTGGTTGGTAATTTCAGCTTGTGCAGTTAAAAAGGACAGTACGTAACATTTCTGCTGGAGAATTTATTTCCTTCCCCCCCCCCCCCATTTTCTGTTAGAATCAATTTGGCTTTTTACTCTTCAGTTCTGAGAGATAACAGTTTATGGTTGGATTATTCTACCAACTTTTAATTCTGCATGTATTGAAGCTGCTTAGAAGCCAAAACAAATAGAGAAGATCAATTTTTATGGCACTGATGCAAAATGCATGTGTCGTGTTTGATAAATATGTCATTCCACACAAGGAAACAGGATTCATTGAAAGGCTGCCAGATACGTTATATGAAGTCTGGACCATTGGATTGTTTGAGATCTTTGCCAGGCTTTTCAATTAAGGTTTATGCATCCAGTGCAAAATTCATTTTATATCAGTAAAGATACTTAAGCAGTGATAAAATAGTCCCATGAACGCTTTACTAGGTGGTCAATTCAATTTTCCAAATGATAGATCACAGATATGATGTGAAATAATATTTAAAGTAGATTTTCCCAGATATAACTAATGTCTTATACTTTTTTAGGACTTCTGCAAATTATGCTATTGTTCTACAGTGAAATAATTTCCATCATCACTTAAATGTTCAGATTCAAGGGTTTATTTCCTCCTTCTGTTCATTTTTCTCATGTATACAGTACACGAAGGAAACATGCCTGAACTGTAAGCTCTTCTAGATAGTCCATGCAAAATGGTCTGTGTAAAGCCCATTTAAAGATGGAGATTCTTCCAGTATCCTGGAATTAGGGAGCAGTTTCACTGTTTATGCCATATAAAACTGTGGTTGGTGTATGCAGGGAGAAGACACGAGAGGCCAAATTTCAATTAGAGTTGAAACTGGCCAGTGTTGTGTCAGATAAAAAGAACGGCTTTTTAAAGTATGTTACTGGCAAGAGGTCTAAAGAAAACGTTGGTCTTATTGAAGATGGTCACCTGACTAATAAGGATGGAAAAACAAAGGAGGCATTCAAGGCTTTTTTTGCCTCACTCTTTAATAATACTGGCAGACCTTGGGCTGCCTGGTCCCCAGAGTCAGAAGACCATGAGTGCAGGAACAGTGATTTTCCATTTGTGGACACTGAAATTGTAAAGGATCAGCTGTATCAGCTGAATGTTTACAAGTCCATGGGGCCTGATAGGATTCATCCCAGAGTACTGAAGGAGCTAGTGAATTTTATGGCAGGACCTCTCTTGATCATCTATGAAAGATCTTGGGAGTCAGAGGAGGTCCCTGCTGACTGGAATATGGCTAACGTTATTCCAATTTACAAGAAGGATGTGAGAGAAGACCCAGGAAACTACAGACCTGTTAGTCTAACCTCAGTTCCTGGAAAAATTATGGAGGTTATACTGGGTACTGTTGAAAGGCATTTAAAGAATAATGCAATGATCAGGCACAGTCAACATGGGTTCACAAAGGGAAAGTCCTGTTTAACTAATTTGATGTCCTTTTATGATAAGGTCACCCACCTAATGGATGAAGGAAAGGTGGTGAATGTAGTTTTTCTGTATTTTAGTAATGCTTTTGATACTGCCCTTCACAGCTTCCTTCTGGACAAATTGTCCAACTGTGGGATGTTCACGGTGCACTGGGTGAAGAACTGGCTGAAGGGCAGAGCTCAAAGGGCTGTAGTGAATGGGGCTACATCCGGCTGGTGACCTGTCACCAGTAGTGTTCCTCGGGGTTCAATTCTAGGGCCAGTTATATTCAATATATTTATCAATGACCTGGATGCAGGAGTTGAATGCACCATTAGCAAGTTTGCTGATGATACAAAATGGGGAAGTGCTGTTGACTCTCTTGAGGGAAAAAATGCCTGGCAGAGGGTTCTAGATAGATTGGAGCATTGAGCAGTGATGAATGGGATGAAATTTAACAAGTCCAAATGCCAGATCCTGCACTTAGGACAGAGTAATGCTGGGTACAGGTATAAATTTGGAGAGGAGTGGCTGGAGAGCAGCCCTGCAGAAAGGGACCTGGGGGTGCTCAGTACGAGTCAGCAGCGTGCCCTGGCAGCCAAGAGGGCAAACCACATCCTGGGGTGCATCAAACACAGTGTAACCAGTCGGTCAAAGGAGGTGGTTATCCTGCTGTATTCAGTGTTGGTGTGGCCTCATCTAGAGTACTGTGTGCAGTTGTGAGCCCCACAATTTAAGAAGAATGTGAAGGTCCTTGAATGCATCCAGAGGAGGGCAACAAAGCTGGAGAAAGGGCTGGAAGACCTGTCCTCTGAGTGACTAAGGACTTTGGGGGTATCTAGTTTGGAGAAAAGGAGTCTGAGGGGCAACCTCATTGCCCTCTACAGCTTCCTGAGGAGGGAGGTGCTGATCTCTTCCCCTTTTTATGCAGTGATACAGCGTATGAGAATGGCTTAAAGGTGCACCAGGAGAGGTTTAAACTGGATGTTAGGACACATTTCTTTACTGAAGGGGTGGTCAAACACTGGAACAGGCTTCCCAGAGAGGTGGTTGATGCTCCAAGCCTGTCAGTGTTTAAGAGGCATTTGGACAATGCCCTTAATAATATGCCTATATTATATTATATATAGGCACATAATAATAGACAAATGGACTAGATGATCATTGTAGGTCCCGTCCAACTGAAAATATTCTATTCTATTCTAAACATCCTTTGATCATTCTTTAACCACCATTAATAATAATGCAGCTTGTGATATCATTGATATTTCAGTGTGTAGAACTGATTACTTAAATCACTTAAGAATTATGTAAAATAATGAAAAATGCTATGTTGTATGAACATCTGAAAAAATTTTATACATAGCCAGAGCTTTTCTTTCTGACCTAACATATTTGAGACGAGATACCACTTAATTTTAATAGGATTGGCTATGCAGTTTGATCCTTGCATTTTGATATGTGCAAAGGCTGTATTATAAAACTCTTGTACATACAGTTGTATTGGGTTTTCTGAAATCACAGACTCCAGTTTGGCAATTACAGGTAATTTTGTCTCTGTAAGAAGACTCTTTGGATTTATGTAGAGTTGCATTTTGTCTGAGGGTTGTTTCCAGAGATTATATCTACAAATTAGGTTTATATTGTGGACACAGTGCATTTGTTCTGGCAGTTCCAGGAAAAGCAAGGTACTGACAGTACTCTGGGAGCAGAATTATACTATTTCTGGGTAATCGAGACCTTAGCCTTTAGCTGCAATGTGGAAGTAGCACAGCTACTATTGTTATTTGTTTGAATTGCTCTGATTCTTGGTAAAAAACCGAACTGGACCAGACCGTACAATAAGCTCTGAGGCAGCACAAAACACTGAAGTGATATGCGTTATTGTGAAAGTGCCACCATATTACTATAAAATAATTAGAATATTGCACTCGTTGAGCTCTAACTAACCCTCCTGGAAATGGCATTCCCTTTGATATTCCACCTGAATAGTGGAAGAGGGGGATGGGTTTGGTGGGAGATCAGCTCTAGCACCAACATCTGTGCTTTTTTACAGTAAGTCTTATTTTGTTGGTTATTTAGATGACTGGGGGGTTTACCCCTTATTTTTCTGCTGTAACATTATATTTATTTTCCATTAAGACTAAGAAATATTAAAAGGAAGCTTTGAGCCTTAACTCTGCCCATTTTAATATGAAACAATTAAATGTATTTTTTCAGCGACATAACTTGTATTAGCTTTCTCATGACAGTCTAGTAAGCCTCAATCTTTTATCTTTTATTTTTTTTAGCTACTTAACTAGAACCAGAGAAATACATTCCATTAGTCACATGCTTAAAGCAAAGCAAGTATGAATGCACTTGCAGAGGCAGGATGTAAATGAGGATACCAAATAGCATGCTGTGAGGAAAATTAATATTTTTTTAAAAGCCATAGATGATGATATTTAAAATGAAGCATATTAATAAGAACCTCTCCCTTCTATCTCCTTCTCCACCCTCCAATAAAAATGAGGCAGATTCCTTGAAAATGAGTGTGTCACATATAAAGAGATATATTTAATTCTGTAAATATAATTATCCATATTTTTTCCTAACACTTTTGTTTATCTTTGACATTCCTAGCAATGCATATTTGGACCATAATAATCTCTCTTTTTTTGATGTTACTTGTATTTTAAAAGTTTTTCTGTAGTGAGGGGAAAAATTATGTGTAAGAATTAAAAACAAAGAAAAACCAAGTAAGAGTATCTGCTGCCATCCCCTTAGATATATATACTTTGCAATATACCTTGGGTGGATAAAGCATATATAATAGATATATGAATGGATGCAACTGAGCCAGCAAATTATTTATGAATGACAGGCACTGGTAGAAACTGATCTTTTGTAATGAATCATGAACCTTTGTTTTTACTGCTCTGTTTTTACTTCATGGTTCCAGGTCCCAGAAGGGTTGTATAAATCAGATAAATAAGGACAGGTGGTACTATATCAAGTTTTCCAAGAAGATATTTATGATATATGTATCTAATAATTTTCTTGCCGTTAACAAATATTTGATAACAATTAGTCAATATTTTCACAGCTCTGTGATCATGTAAATGCTGTAAAATGCTCAGCCTTGTTATGCAACTAATTAGCTCATAAATGCTAAATATATGCAAATTATAATAGCATATGAATACACATAATTCTAAACACAGTGATTGACATATTCATGGATATTTAATTTTAAATATATTTTCTTTGCAGTGAAGTTTTAGCATCCACATTATAAAACAGTCATTCACACTTATCAGATGATGTAAATATATATGTTCTTTAGGAAAGGGATGCCTATCACTTTGGTGCTATTTACTGTATCTTGGAATTAGACCCTGATGATGAAAGCTTGTTGATTAAGATCTTATTTTTTGGTCTTAGTAGAAAGCCTGTTCCAGGTTATCCCGCCTTCCAGGCATCGTACATTTCACGTCCACTAGCTAGCTATATCCTTCCAAATGCATCACCATGTATATAACACGTTATTCATGTCTTTCAAGTCAAACTTGTGCTATAGTATATAACTGGCTAAAGTAAAACTTCTATTGGCTGTAGATGTCTATGTCCAAAACCAAATTTCAGAATGAGTTTTCTCAGCTGGCATTTAATGCTGGATCACAGAATCACAGAATCGCAAGGGTTGGAAGGGACCTTGGGAGATCATCTAGTCCAACCCCCCTGCTAAAGCAGGTTCTCCTAGAGCATACTACACAGGAGTTTGTCCAGGCAGGCTTTGAATATCTCCAGAGAAGGAGACTCCACAACCTCCCTGGGCAGCCTGTTCCAGCGCTCTGTCACCCTTAGAGTAAAGAAGTTTTTCCTCATATTCAACTGAAACCTCTTATGTCTCAGTTTGCACTCGTTGCCACATGTCCTGTCGCTGGACACCACTGCAAAGAGTCTGACTCCATCCTCGTGACTTCCATCCTTAAGATACTTGTACATGTTGATGAGGTCCCCTCTCAGTCTTCTCTTCTTCAGGCTGAACAAGCCCAACTCTCTCAGCCTTTCCTCGTAGGCGAGATGCTCCAGTCCCTTTATCATCCTAGTTGCTCTCCTCTGGACTCTCTCTAGGAGTTCCTCATCTTTCTTGAACTGGGGAGCCCAGAACTGGACACAGTACTCCAGGTGGGGTCTCACCAGGGCAGAGTAGAGGGGCAGCAGAACCTCCCTCGACCTGATGGCCACACTCCTCATAATGCACCCCAGGATACCATTGGCCTTCTTGGCAACAAGGGCACACTGCTGGCTCATGGTCAGCTTGTCGTCCACCAGGACTCCCAGGTCCCTCTCGGCAGAGCTGCTTTCCAGCAGGTCAGCCCCCAGCCTGTACTGGTGCATGGGGTTTGACCTCCCCAGGTGCAGCACTCGACACTTGCCCTTGTTGAACTTCATGAGGTTCCTCTCTGCCCAACTCTCCAGCCTGTCCAGGTCCCGCTGAATGGCAGCGCAGCCTTCTGGCTTATCAGCCACTCCTCCCAGTTTTGTGTCATCAGTGAACTTGCTGATGGTGCACTCTGTCCCCTCGTCCAGGTCATTGATGAACAAGTTGAACAAGACTGGGCTGAGTACCGAGCCCTGGGGAACTCCACTAGCTACCAGCCTCCAACTGGACTCTGCCCCGCCGATCAGAACCCTCTGAGCCCTGTCATTCAGCCAGTTCCCAATCCACCTCACTGTCCACTCATCCAACCCATACTTCTTGAGCTTCCCTAGGAGGGTGTTATGGGAGACAGTGTCAAAAGCCTTGCTGAAGTCAAGGTAGACAACATCCACTGCTCTCCCCGCATCTACCCAGCCAGCCATGCCATCATAGAAGGCTATGAGATTGGTCAGGCATGATTTCCCCTTGGTGAATCCATGCTGGGTACTCCTCATGATCTTTTTTTCATCCACTTGCTTGGAGAGGACACTCAGAATGAGTTGTTCCATCACCTTTCCAGGAACGGAGGTGAGACTAACCGGCCTGTAGTTCCCTGGGTCCCCCTTCTTGCCCTTTTTGAAGACTGGAGTGACATTGGTTATCTTCCAGTTATGGTGGCTGAAACAAATCTTACTATGATATATGAGCAGCAATTATCTGTGTGTTAAAGAAGGACCACTCCTTCAGTGAAGAAATTTTTCCTAACACTCAATGGAAACCTTCCCTGATGCAACTTCAGGCCATTTCCCCTTGTCCTATCACTTTTTACTTGGGAGAAGAGACCAACGCCCACCTCACTACAGCCTCCTTTCAGGTTTGTGTAGAGGGTGATAAGGTCTCCCCTCAGCCTCCTTTTCTCCAGGCTAAACAACCCCAGCTCCCTCAGCTGCTCCTCATAAGACTTGTGCTCCAGACGCCTCACCAGCTTTGTTGCTCTCCTCTGGACATGTTCCAGCACCTCAGTGTCCTTCTTGTAGTGAGAGGCCCAAAATTGAACACAGTATTCGAGGTGTGGCCTCACCAGTGCGGAGTACAGGGGAAGGATCACTTCCCTGGTCCTTCTGGTCACACTATTTCTGATACAAGCCAGGATGCCATTGTCCTTCTTGGCCACCTGGGCACACTGCTGGCTCATGTTTAACTGACTGTCAACCAGCACCCCCCAGGTCCTTTTCTGCCATGCAGCTTTCAAGCCTCTCTTCCCCAAGCATGTAGCATTGCATGGGGTTGTGACTGAAGTGCAGGACCCAGAATTTGGCCTTGTTGAATCTTATACAATTGGCCTTGGCCCATCGATCCAGCCTGTTCGGCTCCCTCTGCAGAGCCCTTCTCCCCTTGAGCAGATTGACGCTCCCACCCAGTTTGGTGTCAGCTGCAAATTTACTGAGGGCACACTCAATCCACTCATCCAGATCATTGATAAAGATACTAAACAAGACTGGCCCCAGATCTAAGCTCTGGGAAGCACTGCTTGTGACCGGCCACCAACTGTATTTAGCTCCATTCACCACAACTCTCTGGGCTCAGCCATCCAGCCATTTTTTTACCCAGCGAAGAGTACACCTGTCTAAGCCATGACCCACCAGCTTCTCTAGAATGCTGTGGGAGACAGTGTCAAAGGCTTTACTAAATTCCAGGTAGATAACATCCACAGCCTTTCCCTCATTCACTAGGTGGGTCACCTGCTCGTAGAAGGAGATCGGGTTGGTCAAGGAGGACTCGCCTTTCATGAACCTATGTGTGTGTTAATAGCCTGTGTGTCTGTATATAAATGCCATCTTTCTTTACTATTTTATTATACTGTTGAACTTGCAATTATAGAGTAATCTTGCACAGTTTTGTAGTTATACCTCTGATTTCAGAGCAGATATGTATTATTGGCAGAAGTCAAGAATGGACATGGAAGGAAAGGTAGACAAGAAAAAAACAGCAGCAAAGAACAGGAGTTCTGGAGAGCTAATCAGTGCAGGGAGCAAGATAAACTATGAGGTATTGATGCATGCTTTGTATGAGATTTTTAAAAGCCCTTCATGTCGGTCTAATGCTACTTCAACTGAAATTAAGCACTGGCAAAGGTGGAGCAATTTGCAAAACCACAGCACTTGTCTGCAATGTGCAGCAGGATTCTGCAAGAATTGTTATTCTATAGCGAGGTACGTGACCTGTCATCATTTTATAGCAGGGTCCTTGACTTGATCATTAATAATAACAAGGAGATGTCACTGTTGGTTTTCTTTGGCAGTAATTTCAGAGATGGAAGCCTCCTGGCAGGTGAGGTCTCTTGGTTTCTCAAAATTGTTAGAGCAACAGAAGTTTGTGAAAGTAGGCTTCATTTTTGTTGCACAGATGAGGTCTTAGAAGGAGAATGTGCTATAGAAAGAGTTTATTAAAACACCAAAACATGATGTCCAAGAAAGCAGTCTGCTCATAGGACATTATCAAATTCTTTGTATTTTGACTGATGGTATTTTGAATGGGTATTCAACTCAAATTCTGCAAGCTTTTGTTTTTCCTCTGCCAAACAGAATAGACTGCTGCTGTTTTTAAAGCCAGGTTGTCAAGCTACACAGCTTAAAAAAATTGTCTGCTTGTGATTAATTTTCCTTTATGTCCTGCCTATGCAATTTGGCAAAAATCTGAGTATTCCATCTTTTTTGGTTTTTATTTATGTAAAATTTTCTATTTCCAGTGGTGGAACCACACGACAGGAAGCATGATCTTTGTGCTGATGGCTTGAGAATATAAATCTCTGGATTCTAGGACTGCATTCCTCTCTCTTTTTTTTTTTTTTTTTCTTTTTAAATTTCTAAATCTGTCTATTTTCATGCAATATTTCATTGCTGGACAGCTTTACACTCTTTCTAGTGTGCCTTTAACCAATATTTAGCCCATTAGCTGTTCTGCAGGATATTATCCTCCTTTCATATTGTTGCAATATAAACCAATAAAGGCAATTATAGATCTCATTATTGCCTAGCTATTTTTGATCAGGATTATTTGAAGTCATCACTGTGTTTCACATGTTGTGGGAAAAATGGCACATCCAGTGCTCTTTTTCACTTTATATTATTTCTTTAGTCCCCATGTCTGAATGGACAGAAGCATTGTGAATCTTTATATGAATAGCCCTTCTACTACTGTGGGTATATTCCTGTGTGGATAATACTGTTTTTCAGAGCTCTCCATCCCTCATGCAGTGATTCTGAAAGCTTTGTAGGAGGTTTGCCCATACTTCCTTTTCTTTTTCTCTGTCTTCATCCTTCCCTCTTCCCTCCAATTTTTCCTTCCATATTAACAAAGTGATTTGACTGGAATGGGTTTATTAGAAAACTTTAGCCTTTGGCTTGTAGCTAATGGCTACGATAGATATTTTCTATCCTTAGAAGTGAGATTCCGCTCAAATGCCACTAATAACTAACTGGTGATTTGCACTTGCAACCAGAATAGTTTATCAAATGCAGTGAAATATTTATGTTGTAATTCACTCCTCTCTATTGTAGCAGTAATGTTGTAGATTAGAAATGAGGACAGATGATTGGGAGGAGAGGGAAGAGAAGAACAGCTATGAACAAAACAAAACCAACTCTTTTTTTCCCCAAAATCAAATTAATCCATTCCTTTTAGGAGTCCAAATACCTATAATCTTCATTATTTTTGCCCTAATCTTAGTATTTATAGTTGTGGCTGGGTATGAAGTCAGGAGGAGGAAAATAATGTGGAAATTGCTGCTTCTTGTTCTGACAAACTAGCCAGAACCACAGGTTGCAGAGGTAGCTATGGAAATACAGTGAGCATAATGACTATGTGAAAGGCAAATTCTATAAAATGTCAGATTGGCTAGAACCTGTGGGTTTCTGCTAGTATAGAGCCCTGCCATGGCGCCTGTAGATTTGTTTTAGGTTTTGCTTGGCATTTCAGTAATCTTAAAAGATTCAAATGTGTTCATTTGAACAACAGACCTGCTTAGGTTTTTTTAAAGGAAAAAAGCTATTACAGTAAAGTGGTGATTTTCTTCTATTATTACTTGCAAGTAACATATATCAAAATCATATTACTAATGCCTACAGTTTGGTTAGATCTTCAAGGAAGGGACATGCTTTGTAGCAGCTTTCCATGTGTATAATGCCATTATCTTTTGAAGTCAAATATGGCAAAATGATAGATGCCAGGTATCAGAGTGAATGGCACTACAAAAGATAATGTGATCAACTGGGCTTGGTTTCCCATCTCTGAACAGCCAGCAAAGAGAAAAATCAGCAAATTACTGAAGGTATCAAAAGGGATGGTCAGTCATCTTGGACAGATACTAGATGTACTCAGAAAGAGTAGCCACTGTTTGGCTACTTTGACTGCCACATACTGCAATTAACTTTTAAGTGTAGAGACTTAAATTCACCCTGTGTCAAGCTAAATCTTCCTGAAGGTTAAGGATAAATATTGGAATCAAATGATAAAAAGATGTGATCCAAAATTAGGCTTTGAGGAAATAAAAGTTGAGCTTTGTAATTGGATCAGTTGGGAGGGTGACATCATGCATCAGGGGAAGGATCTGTAATAGGTCAGAAAAAAGATCTAGATAAGAACTACCAGAATAGTGAAACACGCTTGAACAATGGATTACAACAGGTTGTGGAAATATATGTAAAATGTTCTGAACATAAAATCAAGCTCTAGGAAGTTTCCAGCATAAATAAAAAATACATTTTTGCTGCTGAGTAGGAACTATGTATTTCAGTTGTTATTTAATCTTGCTCAGTAAAAAATGTTGTTCTGCATAGGTTTAACCTATCAGAACAATGGTATTTCTGTTCTCTGTTTTCACTTTCCTATTCTACTCTTGTCTCTCTCTTGTGTATCCTTTTCTATATTCTTCTCTCTACATTTTATCTATTACAGCAGTTTATTTCCAGCTGCCACAGACTTCATGCTTATACTCTCATTTATCCCACTAATATAATAAGCACCAGAAGATCTGTGTTAAAGAGCGACTGTACGAATACTATTACTAGATTTCAGAAAATATGCCCAAAATTATCTGAATGGTCCATACCTTTATTTTTCAATGAGGCTGGTTAAGAACTAGAACAATTTCTGCAGAAAGGTGTAGCATCTCTATGTTCAGAGATCTTCACAAGTTGACAGGTCAAGGCCTTGAGCAACCTGATCCAACTTTAAAGTTAGCCTTACTTTGAGTGGGAGATTGGACATCCAGGTCTCTTTCCAACTTAAACATTGTATGAGTCCAGTGTTTTGTTGTTCTGGTTTGGCTAAAAAAGACAGAAAGATAACACTTGTATTGGCTGCAATCAGATCAAAATGGGAAACTTTGCTCTGTCAGAATCTATGCAAATGGAAGCTAATAGACTGAAGAAGGTGGAGGTATTGTGGGGCTTTTTTGCTGTATTGAACACATCAGCCACTTGTCATCATGCTTTAGTTCACCTTTTCTTCTTGTTTTGTATCTCTGCAAGTGGAGAATGGCCTCTTATATTCTAATGGATATTTGCTATGCTTTCAATTAATTTAAAGGAGCTGTTTATTCCATTACTATTATTTTCATTTACTGAACAATTAGTTTTGCCTTTAAAATAATAATATAGCAAAAGAGAGGGTGGGGGAGGGGAGAAAGTGAGTGAGAAGTCCAGAGCAACTTTTCCTTGGATATGAATATGCATGGAAAAAAAATTCTACCAAATTATGCTGACGAATCAGAGCAAAGATCAATAGCAAAACAGAACAGCTCTGTTTGCCCTTATATGTCACACAGGCATAATGAGCAAGGTTGTCCTAGCAAAGAAATTGCCCATGAAGAATTTTCCTGTCCAGAAAAGATGTTGTGAGAAATCTTACTTGCAATAAGAAGACCCTAGAGGAATACATTTATGGTAACTTTCTGAAGTCGATTAAAGCTTTTTGATGATGTTCAAGTGGAGAGAGTTATTCCCCTACAGAAACCATATGGAACTGGCAGATTTGTTAAAAGAGCTTATACTAATGGCTACAACTTGGACATATTCTGGATTACTAGTAGAGAATGCACTATGACAAGCTGTTTTGTAATACTACAGTGTATTGTGGGAATGAGCAATTCACTATGAAACAGCATAAAGTGATTAAGGACCTAAATATTTCAGATATTTAAATTGCTTTAATTTTCCATCTGTTCACCCATTAATAATTTCATAATAATATTTAGTAGGAAAGGTGTTTTTGTAATAAAAGGACCTAAAAGGGTGAGCACTCTAGTCACATTTATCAGCAGGGAGTGTTTTTACTACCAACTAACATTTGGGGTTTTTGAAAATAGTTTTAAAACATGTAGTAAATATATGCCTTTGTTTTACTGGAGGTTTTGGAAGCTGCTTGAATAACAATCAGGCTGGCTTTTATTTGGTTCAAGGAGAGTCATTTTCAGCATATAGCTCGAGTAAGATTTTAGGTTTGGGCATGAGGCTGTTACTGGGAGAGAGTTCTGTCGCCACTGTATGATATTATGCTAACCCATTCTCCTCAGATGCATAAGTCTTTGGAAAAATAAGTAAAATGTGATCCTTTCTTTCCTTAGTCACCGTGGTAGTTTTGCTCTGAATAGACTTTGTGCCTGGGTTTCAAAACAAGGCTACAAACAACATCGTCTCTTAGCAAGAAACTTGCTGACAGTTCCTTGGTGCCTGTCCCATCACAGATGAGGTGATGAAGAGGATGCGCATATAGAAGAGAGAGGGACCTGACAGAAAGGGGGTGTAGGGGAAGAAGTGCTGATCTGCAATGCTCGATCCTTTCTTATTTACATGTGGAAACAGAGGCTTGGGGAATATGTGACAAAATATTCAGCCTTTATTGACAATAACAATTGTAGATACAAATGTCTGAGAGGAGTGGCAGCTTGGATGGAAAGTACAGAAGGGTTGATCCAGACATTTTTCCTTGATTTCTTCTAAATGATGTTCTACGTTCTGCTCTTCTCTCATTTAATGGAAGTAGAGAAGATTTAATTGAAATAACCCTGTATTTGACTATAGAGTTCTTTGTTTTTAACATGCCTATAAAAATGCAGTTGATATCCTTCAGTTTTAAGATGACTCAGTTTTACTGGATTGATGCCAGTAACTGGGGTTATTAGTAGCATAGGCTGGGAAAAAAAGCAGTAGTTTGGATAAATTGTTCTTGGGATAGAGTTCGCTGTGTCATCCGTACACATGCAGCAAACTTCCTGCGAGTCTATTGCAGAGGTTGCAAAAGCAGTAGGAAATATTTTTTAAAGACAGTGACCTAATAGAAGAATTAGCTATGTATCTTGTAACTTGTCTTTATACTAATGAATTGATAGGCAGATAGTACATTGCAGATTGTAAAATGTTCCCATTATTTTAAAACATGAAACTGGTGATTAGTCATTCAAATAAATTGTAATTAAATGGGAATATTATGATTATATTATGCTAATGATAGAAGTGTGTATTAAATGTTTGCAAGTTATTCAAGAGAATGTATTAGGCAATTAGGAAAAAAATATTAGTGTTTGTTCACTCTGAAGCTATCAAATTACTTAATTTGCATTAACAATTTTAAAGCTCTGTAGTCTAATTCATAATAAATTGCTGCTAAGTAGGAGATATTCCACCAAATGGAGGTATAGGAAACAAGAAGGAAAGGGCAGAATACCACTGTTTTAGGATTAAGTGTAACATAATTACTAAAGCAGTACTTAGAAGCTGAGGGATTTTGACTTTTATAGTAAGTTTTTCATTAATGATACAGCATCATTTCATAGCTATCATGCAGTTCTGTATGATCTCCTGTGAGAGTTGCTGGAGGGCCACAATAAACATGGACTATTAATGTTTTCCAGTTTGAAAAGTATGAGAAATTTTATGTGGAAATGGCTCAGTCCTGATTCTTGTGGATGTATTAGAAAGAATAAATTTTAAAATAGAAAACATTTGTACATATGCAAAAATAATAACAATATAAATGTATGATTTTTAATATCACAGGCAAATGGCCATGAAGTAGTGCAATTCTGTATAAAGGTTTTGAAAGAAGAAAAGAAGTAGAAAAGAAAAGGAATAGAATGCATGGTGAAAACAAATTTTTATTCTTTTGAGGTGAACCGCAGTAAAGAAGAAAGGAAACAATGCCAATATAAATGTGTTTTTAATGTTATTCATAGTGAGAATATGACTGTCAAATATGTGCAGAAATTCTTCAGTTAGACCAAAATTTGGTTCTAAGTCCTCTGTATTTATTTCATACCTTTTTTTTTTTTTTAGTAATACATGATTAAAAACAATCTGAAGAGAAACGCACTGATATTCTGTATATGTTCTGAAATTCGCGTAGGCTACATCTAATGTAATTGTCTTTCTGCAAAAATTCTTTTGAAATTGGCTACCTATTAATTATCTATTATTAATTCTTCACAGATGTGAGGAAATAGAAATTTCTTTTTTATTTTCAGGGTGTAATATGTAATACACATACAGTAGGAAGGTTTCTGCCAGACTTTCCTTAGTCCATTAATTTCCACATCAATCTAAAATACAGTTCATTACTGGCATACATCCCTTACCTGTGTGTGTGCAAAAGCTCTGATGAGTGGTAATATCTGGAAGAAAACTGCTAAACTTTTGGAATGTGTGCAAAAGGAATGAGCTTAGATTTGCAAAACTTCCTAGTTGACCTTTAATACAATGTGGAAATTTTACTTTTTTTCCTCATTCTAAAACTCTACAAAATATATTTCAGTGCTTGTTGCTTTTTTCTTCCTTCTTTGCTCGTGGTCACTCTTCAGTAATGTTATGTTGCTAAGAGTTAGTGGAAATAAGGGCATATCATGTTCTACATTAAAGCTTGCAATAACTGTATAGGATAATGTCTGAGCAAGTGAAATGGCAATGTTAAACTTTTTTTTTTTAAGTTTAAAAACTTATTACTGAACTTCAACTGGAATATGTCATTGATGACAATGGTTTTAAGAATACTGGATTAGATACAAAGTTAGTGTTGGTAACAAACATAAGGATTTTGCAGCTGGTAGCCTGAAAACCATTCAAGTCAATAGAAATTTGGTTATTCTACTTAAGAAGCCTTGGACACGCAGACGAGAAAATAATGTAGGATTGAGTCCATAGTATCATAATGCCACAGTTTTCTGTGGTAACTGAGCAGATTAAATTCTTTACTGTGTTGGGTTTGAACTAATCTGAAATTGATATATTTAATGAGCCAAATTAGGCCTAACTGTTTGCTTGGGAATAATAATTACAGTGGTTAACATATTAATTTATATTTTGGTATATTTTTGTTCTACAAATAGAGCTAGGTAGGAAACACCTTCCATTAATCATACTGAGGGGACATAAAATAATTTCAAAGTCTTTATAGGACATGGGAGATACAGACTGAATTCCCTGTGCTACCTGAATAAGATTGTGTGTAAGGATGAGATTTGTTACTCTCCTATTAAATGTTGTGCTACCCAGCTATTACTTCCTGTTGGACTTGTACACTGTATGTATTAATCTGAGTAAAGTTTTATATCTGGGTCTTTTCCATCTCACTTGGATCCCCATGCCACTCACCTAATATGTAAAATTTTCTTCAAATAACCTAAATATTTATATAAAAATATTTATTTACAAGAAACTGATCAACATGCTGTAAAATACTCAGTGATAGATTTCTCAAACTATTCTCAGTTAACCTAGATACATATTTTGCTGATTTTACCTATGAGTTCTATTGTAGACCTGAAAACTCTGTGACACAAGTTGACTAGAAACTAGAAAATCTTGTAGGCAACCCATAATCCAGCATGTGATTATTTCCAATCACATATTTATTAGGTGTAACTCACAGTTTGAAAGAGAAAAAAAAAAAAGTAGTGAAAGCGGGTGAAATAGCAGAATTCAGACCCTAATGTGTAAAACTGACTAACATCAAAGTGTTTCACGTTAAACATTTAGAGTGAGGTGTTCTTTCATGGAAGGCTATGTATTTGCAGCTGGCTTCTCCAAAAAATGTAATTAATCTGTATCAACAATTCCAGACTACAAGAATTGCTAATAGAAATGATAAAAAGCTTTGTCAAGGGGCAGATTTCATGCTGGAAAAGTTAATTTTCTCATTTACTGAACAAAGTATGTTATTGACAGCAGTGATGCAAACTTCCTTTCTGGTTTGTACAGTTGATTGCTGCAATTTTCTCTTATACTGCACACTATACACTGGTAGACTGGGAGAGAAAGTAGTTACAGTAAAGTTTCATGGAATGGGAAATACCTGAAAAGGACAACAATCTAATTTTAATCTTGGTATGGTATATATAACTATATAAACAACTTCCAAGCTACGCTGCAGACACACAGATACTGTAAGAGGTTTCCTCGGACTTCTCTTGCACTGACAGCTGTGATTCACCTCTGTGATTGCAGAGCAGCTGACATAATGGCAAGAGGAACTATAAACTGAAGAACCATAGAATCTAGATTGATTGTATATCTTTCCGTAGCACTCTTCAGTCATGTATGCAACCAGTGTTTATTAGATGTGAGACTTGATCTTTCATGGTAGGCAGATTTTAGTAACTTCCTAATTCATTCGCAATGTTAATGACCCAGGGCATTTGACCAAAGCTATAAGAGATGGCTGTTCAGTTGCATTCTATTTTGTGACATACATGATTTATTAAAGACAGTATTATAAATAATGTAGTATCTGAAAATGAAATATGCCACGCAATCACAAGGGTAAAGTGACTTGCTTTTATTGTAAACCTTTTAGTGTCCAAAAAGACATGCTCAGAATAAGTCAATGGAATATCTATGAGCTAGACACCCCACAGCGTAGTGGATTGTCAGTGAAAGGGACTGACTTTCAGTGAGATTTGTGTTTCTGAACCCTTCATGGTGTCTTGAAAATTTTTAATTTCAAACCCACTTCCAGCCTTGCTACTGATACTGTCCTCAGTACATCTCTGTTCTGTGTTTATATAGTCATGATTAAACCCCCCAAAGAATTTGAGGAGGTAACTGTGAAGATTAATTAGTTCATGGTGTGTGGTGTTCTGCAAACGCAAAATGGTGCAATAGAAAGCTGTCTGTATCTTATTCAATGTTTAATACTGCTGCTTCTCCCCAGATAACTGTTTTTTCCCCAGGTAAAGAGCCCATTGCCTCTTTCCCCATCTGTTCTTTTTTAATGGACTTGTGTGGAAAACATAGGTCCTTAAATTGCACTTTCTTTGGTTTTTGTGTGTTATAACTAGCCCTCAACACATTACTTGAGATTTATCATTCAGAGAAAAGAATACCTAAGTATCTTGTAGTTTGCCAAACAGCCTCAGAGACTGTACACCTATTATTGTGCTTGTTATCGTTATTCAAGCATGGCAGGTTTTTGGTTGAGTGGTTTAGAGGCTTTTTAATGCTTGAAGACTTCTAATAGCACATTTGAGAGAGTTTCTCTGTTAACTTCTGCAGGATTCAGCTGATTGACATTTGTACAGAGCTCCCATACAATTATGCTATGGCTTTCTGGGATATTTCATGGTTCATATACTGAATCAATATTCTCTGTAACTGATATTTAATATTGTATCATCAAAATTAAGAATACATTTGAGATTTTAGCTTTTTCTGTCTTTATATGAGAATGTTAATTTGGTAGGGGAAAATGTATTTTTTATATATATTAAAGTTTAACTGTTTCTCACTCTGAAAGAAGGTATAAACTCCTTTTGTTGTTCCCAGATTGCTCTTCTGGGACAGTTATGAACTGTCATTGCACATCTATGTATTTTGGTTTTAGAGGTTTTAAATTTGCTAGACTGTATTATGTGCATCGTCCTATGTAGATCTGATGAACTACTTTCTCTTCTGCTAAAATGAGATGTTCTCCAGGATAAACTGTTACAGTATGCTGCTCTGTGCCACTGGTGAAGGGTGGAAATTTCCATTCCAAGTGTTTCATTACATCTGATTTGGTTGTGAAAGATAATCTGGCATAATTTCTTTTTTATATTTTTTTTACCTTGGTATATTAAATATGTTGGATTGATTTTAGATAACAAGAATTAATTTGGCTTATTATTACTGTCAGCTGTCCAGAAGCTGAAAATAGGGATCAACTTGTGGGATTTTGGGTCTATTTTCCTTGCACCTTGCCATGATTTTTACCATTGTGCTGCCCTTTGCTTAGCTCGTGTTGTCTTTATGTGCAGCACCCCCTGGAAAGCTGGACATGTGATTGGTATAGAATATGCAAAATACACATCATTAAACATTGTTTGCAGACCACTAAAAAAAATAAGATCACTTTCAAACATGATTTGAGTTGACTAATGCTAATGTTAACATAACGCTGATTCAGGATTTAGCACTTTGAAACTAGATTCTTGTATGTAAATTCAGATTCAGGCAACGAAATAATTTTCTCTAGGTACTACTTGGAGTAAGCTACCATGAACTGAAAATTGTATGAATTTTAAACTTAAAAAAACATCAGTTTTTCATTTTGATAAGACAGAAACAACAGTGATATTTTGGTGCATGGCTATGGACTCCAATTGAATGGCATGACCCACAGTAATGGCTGTATGTCCCAAAGTGATAACTGCACAGCAGTCCTCGTGATAGCTTTTGTAATGGAACAACTCTGTTTTTCTTCAATTTTGATGTAAGATTTTTCTAAACTAACTTTTTTTGTCTATTTTATGCTATGTCCTTTTTGCCTGTGTTTATTGGTTAGCAGCCTTAAGGTAATTTTAATAAGATATTTTGCTTCAGGCAGAACTTGCAGCACTATAATTTTTTCTTCTCTTTATATCCTTCCCTCTTTTCTATGGATTCCTTCCCTGATTAACTGTCCTCCAATTTCCACTTTCCCCTGATTTGTATAGTTCATTAATCTCTAACAGGTTTGCAGAATTGCCATCATAGCACTGTTTAAACTCTCAGCTCTTCAGGTTCCTCAGGATCTTTTAAGTTTTGTAAATTCCAGGCTCCAGTTTTGATTCAATAATTACTAGCCCACAGCTGAAAAGCAGGTATGGAAAACAGAATCAGGTGAATTCACACACCTCTTGCACTAGAGCAGAAGGGAAAAAGTGACATATATTGATCTAATTACAACATCTTTGAGCTAAATGGTAGGCTCTTTCTTTTCTTAAAGTCTTGTTCCCTGCATGCACTGTACAACAAATCATTAACTTAACAATGGTATTCTGGAATCCAATTTGAATTTTCCTATCTGTATCACAGTTGTTAATTTTCTTCATTAGTCTTTTCCTGTGTTTTTCTGCTGAGGAGCTTTTGAAGTATGTGTAGATTTAACTATTCTACTCACTCCTCTGATCTCTTATTGTCGTTTCCTTGAAGCTAATTAGATTTATCTTGTCTTATATCCCTTTCCGAAATCCCCACTGAAAATTTGAGCATTTTGTATATATCTAAGTGTCCTTTTCTTGGAATGTTTTTTAGGTCTAATGCTGTACCCCCAAAAAATCCTATTTCTTATTTCCTTTTCATATAATGGTGCTATGTTAAGTTCCCCTGGTCACATTAGGGAAAAAAACCCATACAAAAAACCCACTAAGATTTTGGAGAAATGTCTGCTTTCAGGAAAGCATTATGCAATTCTGTCATTATACAGAATGCACCACAAGAGTACTGTCAGCTCCTACTTGCTCAGTGCATATCACACAATATCAGAAAAAAACCACAAGTAATACAAACCACTATTTTTTTAGTCAATGGCGGTTGTTTCTGGTTGCAGAGGGTAAGCAGCCCATAGCTAACCTGGGAAAGACTCCTGCTGCATGTTTGCATATTCTAGTACCCAAGGTGATGCATGAGATAGAGGAAAGAGGAAGTCAGTAAGTGTAGAGAAGTCAGGACTGGGTGGGAAATGTTTTTCCCATCCTATAAACACCTACATGCTCCTGGATATACCAGTATGAGTTTATAAGTGTATTAGGTGTCTATATACTTCACATTATCCCATGTTCACTTGATGAGATTAGTGCTTTTTACACTTGCTAAAAACAACTTCTTAGAGAGTAAAGCTCTATGGTTGACCTCAGGGACAGATGAATTAGAAAGACAGCAAAGTTTTGCAGGCACAAAAGTGTGCTGTCTGGATTAGTTATAAAGAAAGATCTAGGTTTGCCCTAGAAAGCCGTGGGAGATAGCTTGTAGGACACTTTTTTATTAGTTTACTTGCTGACGGCCTCTTTCTATCTGTGTGGCTATTCTGGGTCCTGGCTGTGAAAGGCCTTGAGGGAGCTGCTACCTTGCAGTGGAAGAAAGAGCATTTGTGTAGCTACTCTTCAGTGAGGCAGGCATCCGGATCAGGCCTTGTTTTCCTCTCTCCTCTCAGTGCTGAGGATTTAAAAACACTAGTCAAATGAACTTTCTGTGTATCTTCTCAGCCTCAGGTGCAGAGCTGAGGGATCACTTCTCTTGCATTGCAAGATTCAATAATCTACTCTCCCGTTCAGTCCTTATTTTGTTACTGAGGATGACTTTTAATGACAGGTACACTCCTTATTAAACAATTATTTATTTTTGTTTAAAAATAAAGCTCTTGTATCATTCTTTCTGTGCAGCCTAATAGTATTTGTTTGCATGTAAATACTGATTCTGGAAAAACTTAATTGATATCTGATTTTATTGTCTGACTGTAAACAAATTGAAACTGTTGATCAGTGAAAGGATCACTTTATTTTCTGAAGTTCCTGCTTGTATTATTTCGAGGAAGAGGATTTTTTTGCAATGTAAAACCTCTCATCTCTAATTGATGTATAATTTCTTTTCTATAAATATCTCCTTTTTAAAAAACTCTTCACTGCGGGCTTCCTGTAAATTTTGTGCAGTGATTTTAAAGTTCTTGTCCTTATTTTCAAGGCCCTGAGTGGCTGTGCTATTTGACTAATTTTCTCTTCTGCATTTTCTAAGCTGCTAATTACAGTCTGAATCATAAGGTTACTTTTTTTCTATACTGTAATTTGGTGAGTTGTGAGTCATGAAGTTCCTGTAGCTCTACCCTTTTAAAGATATTGCAGGATCCTTCCCTGTTGCCCACTTTTTGTCCTTATTTAAAAATAAGATCGAAGAAGGAAATCTTTGCTGCTACTTTTGACTCACTAGTTAGTTGTACATGTTCAATGCTTCATAACTTTTTTCTTTGAAGAATAATGTGCTTTTTATTGTTAGTGAGTTCCCTAAGGTACTATATGAAATATAAAATGTGTAAAGTAATAACATATATGTTATACAGGCAAAATGGTTCACTAAAATATTTTTTGACAGATTTTCAGGTAGAATATTGTGCAGTAAAATAACAATTCCTTTTTTTCCTGTCATTATCATAATTTTGCCAGTATGTTTGTATATAATTAACTCAAAAAAAAGCTGAGTGTGAAAGACATGGGTTCCTCATAACCCATTCGACTATCTCTCTTAGACTTCAAAATTTGTTACAATTATCCTATTGAAGCTAAGCAAATTGTTGTCTTTTAAAAAGTTAATGTATCTTATTGGCATATCCAAATATTTGAGGTCCTGTTGTTACTTCTTACTCAGAAAAATATTGGGATATATTTGCCATTGCAAGAGAGTCATGCAGATAAAAAAGTGATAGTTTTGAGAAGCAATTACCAGAGAAAACTGAATTTCATATATTTTATTTTTTTTTTCCCACTGAAAGAGGAAATAGGTTTAAATGCTGCTAGAGAATGAAATAGAGAGTCCAACTTATTTATGTGAAAGACTGGTGATTAAAAATGCACATAAACCAAAAAAAAAAAAAACCAACCCAAAAAACCAAACCTCCTTTCATAAATCATAATTGAAACTATTCTTCCCTTCCAAGATTGACTTAAAAATTGTTGACATTTGACATTTGGGAGAAAAGTTGTTTTCTGGTGTTTTCCACTTGCTATGAACCTAAAGGTTTTTTTCCTTCTCTTCTGAGAATGTTCTAAGGCATTATCTTGGTTTTAGGAACAGGAGATTTCAAAATCATAATTGTGTGAGACTTGCGATAATTGGCGACAGCAGAACATGAAAAACAACAAGACGCATACATTTCTTTCTTGCTGTAATAGTCCCCTTTACTTTTTTCCACTGTTCTAAGCTTCCTAATAGACATGTATTTAATGTGTCTAACATTTTCTTCTATGAATGATATTTCTGTTCCTCCTGATTAGCTTTGAGGTTTGAATTGTTAGCAGCAGGCCTCAGAATTTGGTGGAGTGAGATGCTGAGGGCTAGAGGTGGATGGTGCTGTCTTCCCAGCAGGTTCTGCTGGGCTTGGCTGAGGTCTGGGGCATATAAACAACTCATTACAGGTTAACAAGGTCATGTGAGTCAGCTCACCCACTGTAATCATGCATGTGAAAGTTCTTAGCCTAGCGCAAACATAAAATAATATGAGCTTATGGAAAACTAACTTGATAAACCATACACACTGGGATGGATAAACCATACGCTGACCAACATCTTCATAAGGACTATTGCACATGGTTGACTCGTTCAGCTGTGTAAAATCATTTACCAGGGTTTGATTTTCAGTTTTGTATTCTCTTCACAGAAGGATCAAATGTAGAAAATACCTGAGGATGGTTTTTTGCATTGTGATTTAAATTGCAGAACTATATGCAGCGTTAGGAATATTTGATAGCTGTTCTGTTGAAGAATAGCTCTGATGCTGAAGCTCTGTTGATGAAATGGTCTGGCTACATCAGCCTCCTTCCTGACAGCCATGTCTCCGATTGACTCTTGCACTTCTCCAGTGGCAGGTCTGGCCCATTTAGAGACTTCTGCTGCTGCCACCCGACATGAGTGGTCTCTTGTGTTTTGGTACTGAATATTTAGCACTTAGTCCCTGCAGATACACAGGCTAGGTGTTGTAGTTAGAATGCTATTGTTTCCATTTTAAGATACAGAGTATGAGAGCTAAGGAACTATGCAATTGATTTTTGGAGGGATTTTAAATGCCAAAAATAGATTCTGAATATGTTCATTGATATCTGAATTTAAATAGTGAGTCAAAGAATAAAAAGCAAACGAGTCAATATTTATCAAATAGAAAACTAGTATGGTATTCTGGTAGAGAGACAGATAAATAAATGCCTACAAACTTTTAGTCTGTGTAGCTGTATTAAGAAAAGATATATAATGCAAGTAGTGTGGCTAAAGGAAGGCAAACAAAATCAGTAGCGTGTTGCCTTATTCTGCCTATAAAAGTTATAGTCTTGCTGATGTGAAGCATTGTTGTTCCAAATTCTAATCCAAATCAGTGATCCAGAAGACATATTGCACACTTGATAACCGTAAAATATTGAGGATCCTGAGTATTTTTTGACATTACTGCACATTAAGACTTCACTTTGTTCATCCCGTGTAAGACAGAAACAAAACCATTAAAATTTACATGCTTCCCTAAACAGGCCATCAAAAGAGAAGGAAAACTTGTTTAGGTAGGAGGCTAACCAGTGGAGGCTGATTTGTATTACTTGGCACATGTAAGTAGGGGTTGACATAAAGTAGTTCATCCAAATTTCCTTCTTATAGTTAATGGCTGGAATGAATAGCTGTGTGTAACCCTTTACCTAAGTCTTCTTTGGAGGTTGCTGTCTAGAGGATGGCAAATATAACTCTAATTCGGGAACTCCTGGCCTGTAAACCTAATGTCTGTGCCAGGCAAACTGTTAGAAGTTACAGCAGAAGATAATTAGTGAATATCTTGTTAAACATAAGCTACTTGGAAAATGACTTCTGAAAAGTGAAATCCTTTACAGCCTTTGGTAGTTATTTCAGAAAGCCAACAAGCTTGTGGCTAGGGATGATCTGATTGATTTAGTCTTGTCTTTCCAAAAAACTTTGACAAAATCCTTCACCTAAAGCTTATAAGGCAATTAAATGGTCATGACATACATAAGAAGGAATGAATGATTTGTGTAAGAAATAAATTGAAAAATGGGGGGCAGAGATTATGAGAAAATAGTGATTTTTTACATTGGAGGAAGGTCACTGGCAGTGGGAGGGCTCTGTGCTAGGATGTGTATGTCCATAGAGCACCTGGAAAAGTAGCTTAGTAGTGAGACGACAAGATCTGATGATTGTAAGAAGTTTTTCAGGGTAGGTAGAATGAAGACTGAAACCAAAGAATTGCAGAAGGACATTAGGAAACAACGTGAATGGACAATAAAATGGCAGATTAAATTTCACGTAAAGCACACAGAAAAAATACCCTGTCTTTAGAGACACTACTGGTCACTGTCACTAGAGGGTGATACCTGAAAATTGTAGTAAGAAGTGGTTCTTCCCACAATGTTTGTTTACCTGTTCAACAACTTCCCAGATGTTGTAGAGATGCAAAACTTTGCGTGGGCTCAAGAGGGTGACTGTACAAACACTTGGAATGAGAGACCATTGGGGGTTACTAAGTAGACAAATTGCAATATGCTAAGGAAATGTGAACCAAAACTGGTCAGAGGAGATGAAGAAATAATAGGGTAAAGCATTATATAGTTTTGCTCTGCTCTTACTCTTCCCTAGATACCTGTTTATGGCTACTATTGGAGGCAGAATACATTAGATAAATCCCTCAGTCTGATCCAGAAGGGCTGTTCTTTTGATATTATTTTGACTTTTGGAAGATACTTGGAAAACTTCAATAGAATAACTCAAGACAGCTTTCTCTTGTGCTGCCCTTTTGGCTCAGGATGAACAGACTACAACACACTTCAGTGCCATACGCTCCCACGCTTGCCATACTAGCAGACACTTGCACAGACGTTAAGTGGCTGGCACATAATTTCTTGTGTCAAATTTATGCCACTTGGGATGCCTCAGTCTTGGAAAACGCTCGTGGTCTTTGTTCCAAACAGCGCTAGCATTACCAAGGGGACAGATGTGTGGTCTTGTTCATAAGCCTCTTGTGTTAAAATTCCTTTTCTTTCCTCCCACCAACTTTCAGAAAAAAATAAAAGTCTTGTTGGCAATAACTAGAATACCTGTAAATTAGGAAAAACAAGAAATAGTAGCTGTTTCTTTTCTGAGGAAGTATGGGTTTCCCAGTTAGGCTTTCTGTGTAAGAGCAGGTGTTTTCTGTCTTAAATCTGGAGTATGTGTTACACTTTATTAAGTAGAACAAAGTACATTATTTTTCATTGTGCTTACTTAAGCTTGAAAGCTAGAACTAGATTACCTTTTTTATACCACTTGAGCTAGCAAAGCACCCTGTAGTTGATTATGATTCAGGTCTAATGCGCACCTTTCAGATCACTTGCACATTTTCACTCTTTATAAATTATTTCACAAGGAGAATGAGATCAAGTTTGAAACAGAATTTTTATAACCACATAATAATTTATCAGTCTTATTGACATGCATTTTGCAAAACAATAATATTGTACACAGCTTTTGTATGAGCAAATAGAATTACTGCTAACATCTTTTTTTAAGGTTCTTGTCACACACTTTCCCCTCAGTCAAACACTGTCAGCTCACTAATCAATCTGCTTGTCAAAAATGCTCTTCTTTGGCAGAAGAGACTGAGAAGTTTGACAAAGCACATTAAGTTGGTGATGTTGATTAATGCTTTTCAGTTAGTAGCATTTTGTTGAACACTATAAATTAAGGATTTTGATGACAGTTGGCTTTTCATAAATTACATACAAGAGGGGCTTATCATTGCAGTGAAGCAATTTATTTTTCCTCTCTAAGAGTTCTCATGACTCTTTGCTTCATGTGAGTTTCTCTTTTTTTTTCTTTTTTTTTTTTTTTCTGTTAAAGTGTAAATGGCACAATTTGAGGTCCATAAATCTCTTTGGCAAAAAAGAAAATGAAAGGAAAAAAGAGGGCAAAGAAGTTTGATTCTGAAGGTATCTGGGTATTCTTGAATTTCATCAAAGAACTAGTAGGGAGAAAACTGAAGTTCCAAGATATGTAGGCCTTTTTAGTATTTTTGCATATCCTAAATGTTTATCACTTCCCTGAGCAATTTTGGAATGTGAAGAACTAACATACAGGCAATGGTCCACAGGAGTTTCTTTAAAGATTATTCCATTAAATGTAGGAGTTTTTCTTGCCTTTGACTGCATTCCCTTCAGTGTGCTCTTCAGCATTCTTGATAGAAAATACATCCCCGGTGTTCATAAAAATAAATTGTCTCTAGAAATGCCTTGCCTACAAAAAGCACAAGACTTCCAGGATGTTTTCAGTACATATTTAAACAGACCTTGTCCAGGATGTGCTTTATAAAGCATTTAGATATTGATGACCTTTCGGATTGTTGTTTTTCAGCAAGAGTGAAGGACAATGTATTTTCTTGACAAACATGATAGCTTAGCTTAAATGCTAAACTGGGAAACTGGGAAATCCTGAATGCTGATTCTCTGAATTTTCCCATCTTAGACTACATAGGAACATAGAAATCTGTACTTGGGGAAAGGTTCGTGACTAAAAACTTGGAAAAACACAGGCACAAAGTGTGTACAATACAGAGTTTTCACTAAGTAAAAAAATGTAATACCATTTCCCATTTCTAATGAGAAGTATTCCAGAGGTCACCATCAGTTCCTTGACCCATTACACCTCACCCATCCAACATCACCATTTGCAGTTAAATAACTCAAAATAATCCAAATAGTGCAGAGTTGCATCCAGTACTAACAGTTACTTCTCAGTTCACTTGAAGATACTGCCTTCTAACAATCTAACTTAGTGGGGTGGTTTTTTGGGGGTTTTTGTTGTTTTTTTTTGTTTGGTTGGTTTTTTTCCCCCTACCCTTTGAAATGCTTCTTTCCAAAATCCCAACTTGTGAATACTTATGATGACTCCAAGAGAACTAGGTAGGTAGCCTGTACATTAAGCTATGTGGAAGCTTCATTTTCTTTTTAACCAAGCAGAGGAGGTAAATACTGTTTTCCTTCTTGAATTTCTGGCAATTTTAAGTTATGTTTGTTGAACATTGTGCTAATAACCAAAATACACATAATAGTTTTTTGCAAACAGTGTATAAAGTTTTTCTGCACACAGACTTATCATAAATTTGTTCACAAAATTGTGTTGCTTTTGTTCACATTTAAGTCAATAGATACCTTAGTCTTTTATACTTTGGGTCTAAGTATGTGTCTATTTACCTAACAAGGAGGTATTTTGGAGACTAAAAAGAAAAACATCTGTGAGAAGCACTTATACTGAAAGCACAACCATGTCCTGAAAACCATGGAAAGAAAAAAAGAAATTAAAGACATTGCTAACAATCTGAACTCCAGGCAGAATGGTTCATAGAAATAAACTTAGTCCGGCAGATTTAATTCCATGAATAAGACTGGTATTCAGGGTGCAAATTCCTATACATGTGAATGCAAGTGTTAATGGAAGTGTAGTTTAATATAAAGATGATCTTCAATTCACTAATGATTTTGCAGAAAAAGTTTTAAGGGCCAGATGCCCACTCAGCCGTTCTGTCACTCCTTCTCATCAACAAGACGGGGGGAAAATTGAGGTGAAATAGCTAGTGGGAAGAAGACAAGGTGATGACCAATTACCATCATAGGCAAAACAGATTCAGCCTGGGGAAAATGTGTTTAATTTATTGGTAGTTAAAATAGATTCAGATAGTGAGAAACAAAGGCAAAAATTAAAACTCTTTCCCTCCATCCCCACCTCTTCCCAGGCTCAAACTCACTCCTTCATTCCTGACTCTTCTACCACCTTCTTCCTGATGAACTGTGCAGGGGGAGATGCAGAATGGGGGCATTGTGGTCAGTCTTTATAGCAGTTCCTCTCTGCTGCTCCTTCCTCTTCACACTGTTCCCCTGTTCTGGCATGGGCTTTCATGGGCCACAGTCCTTCAGGATAAACCTGAAGTGTGGGTCTTTCTCACAAGCCCATTCCAGCGTGGACTCTTCACAGGCCACAGGTCCTTCAGGGAATATCCACCTGGATATTCCACCAGCTCTGGCATGGGGTTCTCCACGGGCTGCTGTGTGCATATCTACTCCAGCATGGGTCCTCTCCACCAGCTGCTGGGAAATGCCTTCTCCAGCATGGTCTCCTCCATGGGCTGCTGGTAAATATCTGCTCTGGTGCCTGGACTGCCTTCTCCCCCTTCTTCCCCAACCTTCATGTTTTCAGGGTTGTTTCTCACATTTTCTTCCCCTCACTCTTCTCTCTGCTCTCTGGCAATTTTTTTTTTCTTAAGTATGTTTTCCCAGAGGTGCCACCAGCTTCATAAATGGGCTTGTGTGTGACATGCAGTGGGTTTGTTGTGGAACGGGTAATGTCTGGCACAGGCCAACCACTGTCCTCTTCTCCCATAGACTCCCACAGACCCCCAGCTGCCAAAGGTAAACCAGCTCCTATGAATTTCAGCTTTATAATATGACTTCCCAGATAAGAATATACAAGCTAAGATTTTAAATTGCTTTTATATTGATCAAATTAGGCAAAAATATGCCTATTTTATTTACAGGTCATCAAAACAATGGCTTCTATATGGCTTCATCTATGGTCATTGCTATGAGCTCTGCTTTAGAACAGAAAACAGGGAATAGCTTATCTAACTGAAAGTACTACAGGAACTTAATTAAGCAGAATGTAATGACTTGAATTGTAATTTAAAAAGCAAATTGGGGCCACCACTCCTAACTAAGCTTTTGTTATGACAAATGGTAAGAGCCTCATTTTTCTAACTCATCTAGATTTTAAGGTATTTTATTCATAAAAGGAGAAAGGAGACAACGGAGAAGAAATGACAGTCAGTTTCCAGTTCTTCCTTAGTTTTACTGAACCTAGCATATCACAGTTTTCCATAAAAATACTAATGAAGCCAGATACTGCTTTACTTCCAAATGGAGCAGTGGAATTAAAAAAAGCATCTGTAATAATGTCTGAAGCTATTACAGTAATCAGACTTTCTCCTCTTGAATAAGTGTGGTACATTCACTGTAAAGCGACCAACGATGTATCTCAAGCAATGTTTTTAATTTCAGTGTTCAGACTCCCAAAAAACCTGCAGGTAATTTAGCATTTCTCATGAAGAAAAATTTGCTGTGTTGATGTTTGTCACTACTTTTTTTCTTTTTTTTTTTAGTTGCTTTACCGGTCGTATAGTTTGGGGTTTATATCCTTTTATGTAGAAACGAAAGATCATTCTTTGCTGTACCTTTTTTAGAAGTAAATTGAATATACTGTTGAGAATAATGCAGTGCTTTTACCCTTTTACACTTTGTCACCCTAACATTTGGATTTGTTTTCATTCCCAGACTGTAGTGCATCTGGATTCCTCAAACAAAATCTCTCATGTAGAAGCATGCTGACCTTCACTCTGGCTGTAGGCACAAATATTAATAGAAGTAGACAAAGAGGAGTAATTTTCTTTTCTTTCCTATTCTCAGTCTATACTTTTTCAACAGCTTAGCATTTGTACAAATGAAAATAGCCAGTTCTCGAGGATGAAGCTTCTCTGAGGACAGTGCAAGCTTCTTTCTGCTCACTATGTATGTAAACTATGACACTGAAGATATTGTTCAACTGATAAGCCAGTTAAGTCACTGGTTTTCCTATTGCATCTGTCACCTAGGCTGCTAACTTTTAAAAAACTGTTTTCTCAGAGGAACTGGACAAATACCATTTTCTTACTTCATATTGAGTATCTTACAGTAATTGTTATGAACCTAGATTAAGCCCAGCTTTTTATAGGTAAAAAATCTGTTTTATTGCCAATGGTTGAATTATCTCCAATTCTCTGGAATTCTGTAATAGCCTTCAACTCTCTTTCAAGTGCAGGGTAAAATGAAAGCGAATTAAGAGGAAGTGGTACATGTAATTAAGGCCCCATTGTTAGTACATCTCTCATTACAGAATTAAAATACTAATGTAGATGTCCAAGTCTGAAAATTAGGTTATTAAGCTTTCTATTATTATTTTTTTTTAATTTAGCTGCAAAATGGGTTTGTTCTGGCTTTTGTTTTTTTGTTTGTTTTGCTTTGTTTTCTTGTTGTTGCTACTTTAACTTTCTTTCTAAATTAATTGTTATTTTCCCAATCTGTCCTAAGGGAACACCATTCTTAATTTTTATATCCTGAACATTACAAATTTCTGTAATTTCCTTTGCAGTGCTTTATATTACTCTAGTGAAGTAACTTAGTGTATTCCTGTAAAGGGTTTTCTTTTATTTTATTGTGTTCCTTCTAGATATCTAGCATTGGAGTGGGGAACCATCCTGAAAGAACTAAATGAATTTGTGATGATACCAACAATGTTATTAACATTTGCACACAGCTAAATGGGAATGTAGGCTCTCAAGGTGTCTTGGCGTGTTGTGAGAAACTGTAAGATCTGTCCACAAGGATGTTTTCTGACGACAGCTGGAAAGCTAAAATTTATGTTATTCCTCAGCTTGACACCCTGGGATCACTAGATCCCACATAACTACTCATGAATCAGGTGTTCTCTACAGGCTCTTTACATTAAAATGTACTAGGGACAAAGCTAGTTATGTTTTAGCCTTTTCTAGCAGGCCCTCCACTGCACTTTTTAATGAGATTGTGAAACCTGAAAGCAGGATGAGCAGAGACAGATAATACTGCGTGGCCAGCAGGTCGAGGGAGGTAATCCTGCCCCTCTACTCAGCTCTGGTGAGACCTCACCTGGAGTACTGCGTCCAGCTCTGGAGCCCTCAGCACAAGAAGGACATGGAACTGTTGGAGCGGGTCAAGAAGAGGGCTACTAAAATGATCCGAGGGCTGGAGCACCTCTCCTATGAGGACAGGCTGAGAGAGTTGGGGTTGTTCAGTCTAGAGAAAAGAAGGCTGCGGGGTGACCTGATTGCAGCCTTTCAATACCTAAAGGGGGCCTATAGGAAAGAGGGGGAAAATCTTTTTAGTAGGGCCAGCTGTGTTAGGACAAGGGGTAATGGTTTTAAACTAAATCAGGGTAGGTTTAGGCTGGATATAAGGAAAAAATTCTTTACAGTGAGGGTGGTAAACCACTGGAACAGGTTGCCCAGAGAGGTAGTGGAGGCCCCATCCCTGGAAACGTTCAAGGCCAGGTTGGATGGGGCTCTGAGCAGCCTGATCTAGTTAGCAGTGTCCCTGCTGACTGCAGGGGGGTTGGACTCGATGACCTCTGGTGGTCCCTTCCAACCCAAAACATTCTATGATTCTATGATTCTATGATAAGAGTTCAAAGATTCAGGAGGAGGTAAAAAGTGTGCACCAAAGTGCCTGAGTTTTATTTGAAATAGAGTAAAAGAGAGGAAACATAGGTGCAGACCAGGAAAGAAGAGACAGGTAGTTGAGCTCCAGTTAAGAAAGAAGTGGAGGTTACTAAAAAGGGTTGACTTGGGCATTGTAGAAGACCTTCCTCATTTCGAAAGAGTGTTGACACTGATACAATGTACAGAGTAGCTCAGGGGAACATAGTGGGACATCTGAAAATCAGCTATGATGAAGCTAACCCTGAAGATATCAGTGTTCATGAGTTTGAACTTCTGAGGTTACTCTTTATAGCCATTAGCTTTTAACTCTCAGGCAGTAGCAGTCTTCATGATATGATACCTCTGCCCCTGAGGTAGGCAGGGATTCCTTCATCTGAGGACTGCTCCTCATGATGTTTCTGAGAGACTTCAGCAGAGTATTAACATAGAAGTAGTGGATATGTTCATCCTGCATTATGGTAAACTTCATCTTAGCAAACACAGAGGCTCCTACCCTGACAATTTGTGTCTAAAAATGGAAATCATAGAAAGAAAACCCAGAGGAACACAGTGCCACTAATTCTGAAGTGTGTTAGATATTTAAAATATGTGCTTCAGTTCCTGCCAGGTGGCCTTTGCACACTGTATGCACCAAATAACCCAGCAGCTATCCCTGCAGAACTTAACTTATAATTATAATACTGTTGATTATTTCTGAATCTGTTACGTAATTTCTCTGTAGACCCAGACTCAATAAAAGAAATCCATGCATTTAATTAGTACTCAAAAAATATGCATCATATACATGTACCAAACCCACGTTTAGTTTACATAAAAATAAAAGTATGTATTTAAAACCAAAAATGTGAAAACACACATTTTGCTGAGAGAATACTTATATAATTTTTGACTGGACACATTCTTTGCGTAGAGTTTTTTTCCTTTCATTTAAACTAAATTCTCAGATAATTCAGGAACATGATAAAAAAATAGTTGTTCAAAAGTTGATGCATATTAAGAAATCTTATTATGCAGTGTTCTTAAGGTATCTTAATATGCAAGATGAGATTAGTGGCTCCATTTGCACTGCGATTTTTAATTGTTGAGGTCAATCTTGTCTTATATGTAGATTTAGTTCCTTTTCATGTTTTTAAGTATGGGAAGAATAAATTTCCCCATAACTCAGAAATGGTCCTTTGTAATAGAAGGTAGCCTATAGGTTGAAGAAAATTTTATATATTCCACCTGTTATCTTTCCTTCTCTCTCTTCACTCTTCTAGAAATATTTAACATCACTTATTTCATAGTGACAAAGTTGCAAGCTCTGATGATGTAAGTTTTGAATCCTTCCTTACCCAAAGGTTGAACCACACCTGTGACCATGTGCCAATACAGATTATTGACTAATCAAATGTCTCATAGTCATTTCCCAAATGAATCCAATGAAAGAGTGACCTCCGAGGTCAAGGGAAGGTGAGGGGGGAAATGGTTCTAAGAAACAGCCAAGGGTCTGCCCTAGAGAACACATTCCAGAGAATGCCACAGTCATTAACTTACTAAGAGATCAATCCAGATACTTTAAGTAGTTTAATGATGCCAAAGGGGTTAGATAACAGAGCTTATTTTGGTATTACCGATCCACTGTAACTACAGGTTTCCCCTGAAAAGCTTTATTGCGTAGGAAAAGGCCAACAGGTACATTATAGCCCTCTGAAGAAATTACAGTAATAGGAGAAGGAGAAAGATTCATCATGAGTCATTACGGTTGTTAAACCAAATTCTGTCTGAATGCATACATAGACATTTCCATGTTCTCAATGGTTTTTAAGTTCTTGTTAAATATTAACTTTATTACAAAGCTACAGCAATGATTTAAAAAATGATGGATTTTTTTCCTCTTCATACTTCTATCTCACCTGAAGGTATTTGGAGATGGATTAATATATTTCATGTATTGTCTCCGCCTGATAGTCTCCAACAGTTCAAGCTCTCTTGCACATATTAAAAGTATAGTTATTAATGACAGAACATTTCTAATTCCTACAGGTTCTGATTTAATTTAGGCTAATTTTATTTGCAAACAACTGCAAATGCAACATTTTATTAAACTCATTCAGGTTAAATCTCTATCCATCTGTGCAAATCTCCACATCTGGCTTATTTGTGTGCCCACTTTTTCCTCTGTTTCTGAGCAACATGCTACAAGAGTTGTTATGTTATTGCATTTGGGAATAGGAGGTATGGAGAAGATATGGAACTTGCCCAAAATTACACAGAAAGGCTATGTTGGAAGAGGGTATAGAATTTGTTTTCTCAAGTTTGTTTTTTCTATTTTCTCTGTCCATACCCTTCTCAGTTGCACCTTTTTAATTAAAAAATATGTATGAATAAAGCTTTTTTTTTTTCCTTCTCTCTCCCTTTCCCCCCTTTTTGCATATGTTTTTATCTATCCGTGGAATCAGAAGTAGTACATTTTAGAGAACTTTTCTGAAGGTTTCTCTTGAAGAAATCTTGTACAGGAGACAACAGCTTGCACAAGGAGGATGTTAAATTCGTTACCAGGTAATGGGAAATTATTTTATGACCTGTATGGTGATATAGATGTGGAATGGGTGTTCTGTGTTACTTTTTGAACTGAGCAGCAGTCCGATAACTAGCTGTGATGGAGTGTAAAGTCTTAGCAGAACAGTACAGTGTTTATTCTCTCCATACGAGGGACATCTAGAGCTTTATGCTTTGTCAAGCAATTATTGCTCTTATTACGTTAAGCAGAGCTGTGTGAAAATAACAAATACTTTTAAAGAAACTATCTGTTTATTTTTATTGTAGAATAACATTATTAGAATGGAAAAGCTGATTCAGAGTAGCTTAGATTTGGATGTCAGCTTGGGTTTGTATCTTACTGCATGGCTACAATACAAAGTCCTTCCTCTTCACATTTCCCAGTTTATTTGCTATTTATTTTTTTATATTTGGATGGAGTGGCAAGCTAGATGAGTGTATTGTATTTGCATGGCAAGGTTTTGGTAGCAGGGGGGGCTACAGGGGCGGCTTCTGTGAGAAGCTGCCAGAAGCTTCCCCCACGTCAGACAGAGCCAATGCCAGCTGGCTCCAAGATGGACCTGCCACTGGCCAAGGCCAAGCCCATGAGGGATGGTGGCAGTGCCTCTGGGATAGCATATTTAAGAAGGGGGAAGAACTGCTGTGCAACAGCAGCCAGAGAGAGGAGTGAGAATGTGTGAGAGGAACAGCCCTGCAGACACCAAGGTCAGAGAAGAAGGAGGGGGAGGAGGTGCTCCAGATGCTGGAGCAGAGATTCCCCTGCATCCCATGGTGAAGACCATGGTGAGGCAGGTTGTCCCCCTGCAGTGCATGGAGGACCCCATGCTGGAGCAGGTTGGTGCACCTGCAAAAGGCTGTGATCCCTTGGAAAGCCTGCACTGGAGCAGGCTCCTGGCAGGACCTGTGACCCCATGGAGAGAAGCCCACGCTGGAGCAGGTTTGCTGGCAGGACTTGCAACCCCACGGGGTACCCATGCTGGAGCAGCCTGTTCCTGAAGGGTTTCAACCTGTGGAATGGACACATGGAAAGGACCCATGCTGGAGCAATTTGTACTGTAGCCCATGGGAAGGACTCACATTGGAGAAGTTTGTGGAGGACTGTCTGCTGTGGGAGGGAGAGGAAGACAGCAAGAAGGAAGGAGCAGCAGTGACAACATGTGATGAATTGATCCCAAACCCCATTCCCCATCCCCCTGTGCTGCATGGGGGGAGGAGGTAAAGAAAATTTGGAGTGAAGTTGAGCCTAGGAAGAAGGCAGGGGTGGGGGGAAGCTTTTTTAAGATTTGGTTTTATTTTTCATTATCGTACTCTGATTTGATTGGTAATGAATTAAATTAATTTCCGTGAGTCGAGTCTGGTTTACCTGTGATGGTAAACAGTGAGTGATCTCTCCCTGTCCTTATTATGACCCATGAGTCTTTCATCATATTTTTCTCCCTCTGTTCAGGTGAGGAGGGAGAGTGATAAAGTGTCTTGGTGGGCACCTGGCATCCAGCCAAGGCCAACCACAATGAGGATGCTCCTCTTCCCCTTTTCTCCGTTTAGCTGGATAATGCATCATCCAGATGGTGATATGCATCCTTATCTTCCCACTTGCTGGGAGAGACAGAAGTTTCTGGCTCTGTGCTTGCTGTTTCTGTGTGAAGCCATTGAGCTCTTGTACAGCATTTCCTCTTTGAACTTGACATTTCCTTGTCCTCCAGGGAAATGCTGTTGGACTGACCTGGTTCAGCCCATGTACCCGACTGCTGGCTCAGTGCATCCCACGCAGAGTCTTTTACATCATTATTTGGTGAACTGTTAATTCCCCTCGCACTACCAGCTCTGCTGCAAGATTCTCGCATTGATTTATAAAGCCTTCAGTTTGTTAGGCCATGTTATCTCCCTGATGAATCTCTTTCCAGTGTAGCATTGATTATCTGACACTCGGTATTTCGAGTTTTCTCAAAAGTAAGTTGTACTCTCTGGAAACTTTTCTCAAAGCAAACTGGATGGAGTTTTGCTTCAGCCCCTCACATATCCACTACAAAAGAAATTTCTTCCACAGCAGTAAATGTGGAGAAGTGTTTCACTGTTTTGTCAAAAATAACACCTAATGGATAAAGCTAGAGTTGTATATAAAGGTGACAGACTGGCCAAACCTGAGAACCTTATCTTAAATCTGCATGTAAACTTAAATAATTCATTAAAGTAGATCTGTTTATTTTGTTCTCCTTATTGTTTGGGGTTTTTGCTTGTTTGTTTTAGCTTGCAAAGAGTGCTCAGGAATTAAGAAATGGGTATTTCAGAAATACAAATAAAAGTAGTCAAACTGAAAAATCCATTAGAAACCTGGGCATGTGTTATGGACTCAGAAATGTGGAGTTTGACATGGAAAATACCTTCAGTTACTAGCAGACAGAAAAAGTTGTTCATTGTGGGCAAATCTCCAAGTAAGAATGACTATAAAAATAGACATCCACAGCATCTGTGTAAGCAGAAATAAGGAGTGATATGGGTTTGTTGAGGAATCACCATAAAATGGTGGTTTATAAAATGATATGAAGGTTAAGGGCTAAGAAAGCAGCATACAAAATCACTTTTTCTGTGGATTTTAAGTCCTTACAGGCCACATCAAGGAACAAAGAGATTTCTGAGTGATAATCTTTGTTCAACACTAAATTTGGAATTAGACATGGAGGAGGAGTGACATTGTACAATACTAGTGGACCATAATTCAGGATGAAATATTTAAGTTTATTAAACCAGAGCCAAAATTCAGTTCTATTTTGTAGAAAGAGAAAAGCTGAGTTTTATACTGCTTCAGTTTAGCCTTCATTGGCATTTCATTGTATGAACTATTATAGGGTTTTTAGCAACTGCAGACATCATGGTTATTTACAGAAATTGTATTAACAGCTAAGAATCCCCTTCTGTGAATTAGGATGCTGCTACAAGATCACAATACTGAACAGGAAGTTTATAATTTCTGCTGGCTAGGAACTCTTTGAGTGTAATACATCTTTTCCATAAATAACTAAAAGGAGCCACAGATAAATATAAATAGGCTCACAGACTCATAGAATGATCTGGGATGGAAGGGACCTTTAAAGATCCCTTGCATGGGCACCTTTCATGGACAGGGAAATCTTTCACTAGACCAGGTTGCTCAAAGCCTCATCTAACCCAGCCTTGAACAATTCCAATGATGGGGCATCCACTTCTCTAGGCAACCTTGAGAAGTTGTAGATGAAGAGAGACGACAAATAGTTCCATGAGGTTATTGCAAGTGCCAGTTATGGTATACTAAAAGAAATTCTTGCATAGGTAAAATTCTTTCAGGTTATTTAGAATTGCTTTTACAAAAGAAAATCAGTTAATTCTTGATATTCTTGGTGTTGGATACAAAATCTAGTTAAATATATGGTGAGAATAATTAGTTTTTCATTGCATGTAATTTTGCTGTCTTTAACATTTTCCAAACCAAGTTCCTTCACCTGCCTCTGGTTATTCCTTTCCGTATTATTTCAACTGCTTCAAAGTTCTTCATCTATGTCAGAGGATAAAATTAAAGGACGAATATATTTTTCCAGACATTTCTAAAACAAACAAACAAACAAACACCCCCCCAACTTCAAAACCCCTTCTGTTTTGAGTTATGAAGTTTGCATACTTACATGCTCTTACATTGTTTCCTAACTTTGTTTGCTTTTAAAGCCTTTTTTTCATTTTCATTTATTAGCCTTTATCTGCAGGTGTATTAAAAATATGTAGTGCATGTGCAGAACTGCACATTCATACACATTGAAAAAGAAAACCCCATGAAAAATGTACACAACTGGTTAAAACTGTCTTACTGATACATAGGAGTGAAAAGCATAAAATGGCACTGATGCTTATAAATGGTTTGCTGGGAAAATAAGCTGCAACCTAGCAATAGCCATTTCCTTCAAAGTAACAACCTCCAGTTTCCATGTTGTGATAAAACCAGGATAGCTCATGCTTCTTGTCTGTGAGTGTGCTCTTATTTTGATCATGTCAGTACCACCTTGTTTGAAATTAATTTAATAATATAAAAAAGGCAGCTAAATTAAATAATTTAAAAATGTTATATAATTAGAGAGAGATGATTAGGGGTCTCATGGTGAGATACTTATCATTATAGATACCCATCCTCATACCTGCTGTTATATTTTAAAAGCATAATCATGATCCTTTAAAAGTCACCTACTTAATACTTTGCGGCAATCTTACGTGTTATCATCTTTCTTATATATAAGCAAACATAAGTAATTTTACTGAATTCTTACGGGAACTCTTTCTGAACATGTGCAATCAACATATTTTTATTTCCTATGTGAGAGTGTTTCACTTTTACAGTTCAAAGAAAGCCTTCTGTGTCTCAGCAGCAGCGTTAGAGAACTTGAGCCAGTATGTATGTGGAAAAATGTAGCTGAATTTTCAAAGTGTACCTTAGAGGAGAAGTGCAATTACGCATTTGAAATACACTACTGAAGTTCTATGAATGTCCCTAATGTTGTATGTTGTGTTCTGCATGTTCTGTGCATCCTCGGGGAGTTTTGAGACTGATAAAAAATATAATGGAGAAAGGAAGTGATAGGAGAACTAATGAACAGGTAATCATGAGCACAGTATTTTGAGATGATTCCAGAGGTGAGATGTGAAAGGAAAGTTCAGTTAGGAGAATAAAATCCAGGGCATATATCTAAGGTCTGCAAAACAAGTTATTGTAAAGTATGATAACCATTTTAATTAAAATTGACTTATGCACCCTGCTTTTGCTTACTACAATGCAGACTATGAGGGCTTATTGTAATTTAGAAGCTGAAAGCTAAAACTTTATGGATTCTTTGTTTACCTGGAGATAGATAAATTAACATACAAGAAAACACATTCTCCATGTGAGAGATACTAATTTGTAACTTTTTTTATTTAACCTGTATGGAGCTAATCTGAAAATATTTGCCTTCATGAACAGCAGCACGTAAGTATGGTGAAAGGGCATTCTTGACCAGCAGCACCAGTGAGGTTGGCACAATCTGAAGAAAAAGTGCTTGCTAATGGACTAATTCTGCAGAGGCAGCAAAGAGCACAAAGCACTTCTTGTTTCTGTGAACTCAACAATATAAAGCAAGAAAGGCTTACTCAGTTTAAATAACACTGCAGTGGGTTAATTAAAAATAGATATGCAATATCCAGCCAATTCCTTCCATCTCATTCTCCCCTAAATTCAAAATAATGTTGAAATAATCAATTTCTTTATATAAACATGTTGATTAAATGGCTTTATATTGCTGCTGGAAGCTAACTGATATGAATAAGGAGTTAAGAATAATGATGTGTTAATGATGAAGAATTTCAACAATCGCTTCAGCTCTGATCTCTGCTTAGAGATCTGTTTACAAATAAGATACCTTTATGCTGTGAGTTTTGAAGAATATGAAAAGCAAAGGGAGACTTAAGGTGCCTCCATTTTTCGTACCTCTCTTGAATCTTATTTTTCAAAAATAAGAAGAAAAGGACATTTCAGATATCTTTGACCATACTACCTCTCAAAACCCAAGAAGGAATGACCTTCTTCTCGCCCCCTCCATAATCATTGCTAAGTTTTAAAATGTCTGATAAATTCTAATTCTGCCCTTTGGAATATCTATTCACTGTCACTGGTTCCTGAGCCTGCAGAGCTGCAAACAAGCCCGTTCAGATTTGTACACAAGAATGACATTTGGCCCGATGTGTTCAAACTTTTGAAGGGAATTAGATGCAGGACTCTACATCAGGTTATCATCCTCTCAGGAAAAAAAAATCTCTGATATGCCACAATGATTGATAAAACACCCCTCTGAGGTGCCTAAGAATCAATGTCATTGATTCTTAACGGAAAAGAACATAAAAATATCCAGGAAAGAGGACTACTAGGACAAAATATTAAAAATTATGTGTGCATTACTTATACAAAATGTGTGTAAAAGATGGTTCACAGAAGAACAACTTAATAGAGAAGCAGCTTTCTTGTAGCCTAAAATCAGATAGCCTCACTGGTGGGCAAGGGTATTTGGTAGCCCAGAAGCCCTACCACAACTTTGTTCTAGAATTCTTCTTAGTCTCCAAGGATGATAGCTGTTTTTCTGATCTGTTTTGCAGACTGTTTCTCACAAAGAAGGGCAAAAAAATGTGTGCTTTTAATGCAGCAGGCTGAACCTGCCTGGTTTATGGCAATCTGGAGTGTTTGCTCCATCTGAGAAAAGTGTGAGCTGAATATTATCTGCCTTTTTGCAGTGCACTCAGTTCACTACTTGAAAGGCAGGAGTTGGCAGTCTGATTCTTTCCTACCATATTATGATTATTTTCCTCAGACCGAAATCAAGCTGCCAGTTCTAGAGAGACTTTTCTCACAGCAGGTAATGCCAATAAAAGAAGTACTGGGAAGTGACAGGAATAGCAGGTATGCCAGATCAGCCACATCATCATCAGAGGGTTGATGCTTTTCGGCTTTTGTCGCACTCTCCTTTATCTGACCTCTGATGTCAGAGGAGGTGGCTGGCGTCTCTGCCTCACTAATCATCTTTGACATGTGGTTGGCAATGGCAAATTTACTCAAAAGGATGTGCCTGCTGTGTTCTAGATTGGCCTTCACTCATGGGAGGGGAACAAGCGCCGTATATTTCAAATCGGGGATCTAAAAACGTAATGAGTGCTTCATGTACTGCTCTGCTTTCTAATTCTGTTTCACATAGGAGTCCTTTGTTCTTCAGACCAATAAGCTGCCCACTCAAAGTACCACAGTAAGTTATAAATTCTTCAGGCTGCTCTGGCAACTGATACTTTTTCCTTTGTCAAGATAAACAAAACAGATGAGTTCATTCAGAAAGCAGCATCATTTTGGAGTATCCTAAAGTTAAGAAATTTTAATTTCCTTCATACAAAAATATTTGCATTTAGAGTGCTGAGATGAAATCTGGAACCCTTTGAAATCAATGTATTTCCCATGAATTTTAACACGGAGAGGAATTTGTTGCTAATCTTTCTTCCTTCAACTACTCCTGTTCTGAGGAGTTGTATGATTTTGAATGACACACCTACAAAGAGGACCAAGGCAAAGGATTTGTATACATGCTTCTTTCTTTGTGTTCATGGTGACTTAGACAGTCCCCTTCAGCTAAAATTTAGAATGGAGAAATGTGTGATTTTTATGGATCGTCTAGTGAATTTAGTCAAAAGTGTCTCTGTGTTTGTGCCCTGTGGGAGAAGCTTTTAATAAGCCTTAATAAATCAGTAATCATGTGTATGCATCTTCTCTCTTGCCTTCTAAGACTAAAGAGAGCTGTTTCTTAACTCCCTTTCTGCTAGTGAATCACAGAAAGGATTTGAAGTGGTGAGGGGTTTTCTTTATTCTGCATGATGTAATAATTGAATTCCTTGATTAGTATATATTCATTTTATCAATGAACACATCTCTGAATTTCAATTCTGTGTTTCCATTGAGGATATTGTAAGAGAAAAAGTGAAGTATTTCAATAATGATGGTAGTCAAGTGAAACAATGCTTTCCAGGTTGAGTGTCAAACACAGAAATATTTGCTTTAACAGCATGTTTAGTTTTTTGAATGTTTTGTTTATGTGTATTCATTTCCAAAAGTGTGAACATACATTGGCAGATGCCTAGTCTTTCTATGCCCAGTTATAAGCTTGGTTGGAAATTTATGTACAAAAAATTATTCAGCAGCTGCTTGGTTGCAGAAGAAAGGGATGCTTCCATTGCTGCCTGCTGCCTCAGAGGCTGAATTGACTACTTTTTTTCAGCTGGCTACCTGGTTTGGAAGAGAGTCAGCTAATTTGGAATCTTTTCATGGTGCAGACTTTTTAAAGTGTATATCCTCCTTTCCAACTAAAATTATGGAGGCTGAATCACTGGCGCTTCTTAGAACAATAAAAGTTGCTAGTGCCACCTGCAGTTTTGATTAAAAGAGAAAAAAGGTGATTGCTGGTTTGTGTGATATCAAGAAGGATTTAATGGGGATAAGTTTAACTGGAAATATTGCATTTTTGTATTCACTATTTCTAATTAAAACACAAATGATATGTACATCTGTTGGTTAGAATCCAAAAGATTTTTTTTTAACAGATTTTGGGTGAAATGGCCTAAATATCACAGTTATATGAAGACTAAGGGGTGGGTAGGAATTCAACATAACAAATCACTGTGCTTCATTGTCACTTCTAATGCCTCATAATGAGCTATGGCTTCTCCTTGTTCTCTTTTGGGGTGCATGGTTCTTAAAATTTTGAGTTAAATGGGTCTATAGTAGGTTGACGGTTGAGCATGGCTCACTGTCTTTTCCAGAAGATAAATACAGGAGAAGTGCATGTGGGTGTTATGCAGAGATATTCAAGCTCATTCCTAACAAACTACCTGGAATCTTAGAGGAAAGCCATGCTCGTTCACTGCTCTGCCTGAACTGAATTGTCCTGCAGGAGTGGTGCTGTTTCTGGCGTGGACTACTGTACTATTGAAGAAATATACTCCATGTTTGTTTTCATCAGTCTAAATTTCTAGACGTTCAAGTGGCTGAATAACCTACTGCCACTGAGCTTCTTTAACCCCTACCTTACACTGAAATTAAGGCATTTTTCCCAAAACTAGATCTTGCCTAGAGAAGTCAATCTAAGAGATATCTTGTATCACATCTGGCCTCTTACTAGCTTTGAAAGCCAATAAACAGCTGATTAGAGGGCTCTCTGTTGACCTAATTTAGGCATTTTCTATTTTGACTTGGTCCCAAACTCTTACGATGTTGGCGATAGAATGAGTTTCTCAGCCTGTCTGGCTGAAACTGTTTTACTTTATATTAATAATCATTCACTGGGGTACACAGACTAAAAACCACAAAAATTATTGCAGAGCTTTATATTTAAAAATTCATTTGTGCAAGAAAGATCACTTATATATACACGTGAACCAAGTTCAGAGGGAATTCTACCTGCAGAAATGCCTGGTAGTTTTGTTGCTGTGGTACTCTCCTGGGACACAAAAAGCTGAGATCAAATGCTGTTTCTCATCAAGCAGAAAGGGGGCACTCAGCATGGTCATCTCCAAGGGAAGTGCTCTGTTCTCTGTTGTCTGGTTCATGGGGCAGGTATCTGCATTTCTGTGACTTTTCTGCTGTAATATTAATACCTTTTCTTTGTTTGGGGGGTAGGGGGGGAGGTGGGCGGACACAGGGGATGGATAGTATAAGTGGGATGCTCAGGCAAAGATCAAACACTTGCAGGCGTTTCTTTTTTAGCTAGCCCAAGTAGTTCCTTGCCAGCTCACTGACATCTGTGAAGCCTGTGAGTGTTTCCATGGGGAGCTATGAGTCTAACTTCAGGCTGTGAATGTTGGCTGGTGATAGAGACCCTTTGTGGATCTAGTCTTTAGTATTTCTCTTCTTTAGTTCCCAGGAGCAAAATGGAGGAAAACAGCACTTTTCTGTTTTAGGACTGTTGTGAAAATAAATACATTAAAGCTTGTGTGGTATCCAGATATTAATGTAGTTAGGTTAATGGTTGGACTTGATGATCTTAAAGGTCTTTTTCAACCTAAATGATTCTACGATTCTATAATTCTATACACATCTAAATAAAGTAAGAGTGAGTCACCAACTAGGAATCCTGTATGACTGTTATTTAGTTTTATGCATTCATGCTAACCAGCCAGAGGAGAGTCCAAACCACTAATTTGCCATGAGGGAATTGCACATCTCTGAATGAAACAGATTCTTTAGCCAGTGTAGGTGGGGATTTTTCCTAATGATAACTCATTAAGACACAAGGAAAGCACAATTATTTTGTGCTGTAAGAAGATACAAGTGACTGTGAAAGTCCTATGACAAAATTAATGACAAAGGCAAATTATTACAACTTTATGTGACCATTTTCATTAACTTCAGGTAATGTATTTTTTAGCCCATAATAATCTTCAGTATGTTGAATGAATTCAATATTTTCCCCTCAATTTGAGGGACCATGTCCTGTTTCTTAAATTTCTCTTCTGATGAAACATGTTGTCAATAAAATTTGCTTTCCCTCCTTGCACAGCTAATTCTATTGACTTCAGTAGGTCAGTTTGTATGAATCAGGCAACAGACTTTGTATCATATCTGTTGCTTAGATACTAAGAGAGAAATATTGCCTTATTTCCACACACATAATTCTTCATCAGAAGAGGTTATATTTTCTTTTTATTAATGGTGTAAATATACAGAACAGATTTCAGGGGATGACTGGAGTTTGAAAGTAAGGGAAAAAGCAGAGAGGAAGGAGTAGAACAAAAAGTATGTTCATAATTTTAGATAATGTGGTCATAATAGTGATTTCACTTATACCCTTATTAAATTAATATAGCATTATCAATTTTAATAAAATGGCTCATGATTTACCTTGTATAATTTGTGTGTGTTTGAGTGGGAGGAGGTGGTCAGAGACCTACATAAAGCTCAGCTTTCATCCTAGCATTGCTCGACATTGTCAGTTTAAGCTCTGCCACCCAGTGATTGCCTCAACCTGTCTCATCCAGAAAGTCCATGAATGTCTGTGCCCCAGGCAGATGAAGTAGTTCCCTATACCCAGTGTTTTCTCGAACACTGAATGTATAGAGGTCAGATCACACATGGTAATTTTCAGTTGTCTTTCAAGTATTTCTTAATTTAAAGAATTACTTGGTTTTATGCATCCAATGACTCCAGAATCCATTTATAATAAGGAAGTCCTTTCAAGCCACTTCATCACTGACGTAGTGAAGTTACATTTGCCACTGTTCCCCGATATACTCCTGTTCTCCTTAAGGAGAATAAAATATTGCAAAAAAGCAGAAAGAAAATGTAATTCCTTATGCACAGGGTTTTTTTTACCTTATTCATTTCAGTAATTTATGAAGCAGGTTTTGACATTAGCTGTTTTTTTTCTTTCTTAAGACATGGAAACACACTTTGTGACAACCATCCCGCCCATAGTCTCATCTAGCATGCTGCTTGTTTAAATACCTGCGATGGTAAAACTTTGCTGCTTTCTCCAGAGTGCTTAAAAATGAGTAGAAACTCTAATGTAAATGAAAATGTTTAAAGTAACGTCACTGGAAATAAATGATGCATAGTCATCATTGTGAGGGATGGACTGGCTGGACATTTGTCTCAAAGCTTGCCCACATGAAGCTAAGAGGACCCCGCAGGACATTGTGCAAGCTGCCCCCGCCCCCCCCCCCCCCCCCCCAGCCACAGGGATGGCGGCGAGGCCCTGGTGACGCCCTGTCAGGTGCCAGCATCCGGCTGGGGGCCTGTGCACGTGGTTGGCGCGTGAGACCCTGGGCATGGGAGGGGGGCTCAGACAGGAGATGGGCGCCATTGCCCTGGGCAAACATGGCGCACGCGTGAAGCTGTTGCCAAAGGCCAGTGCGAAGTTGTTGCCGAGGGCAACCTGCATAGGCATGTGCCTTAGGCACGCAGCCTATAAAAGGCCGCTGTCTCAGACCCCGTGTGCGATCTCCAACCACGTGGGAGCCCACCAAAAGTCTTGCGGCATCAGCAACCTCGTGGGAGACACCCAAAAACTGCGCAATTACTGAGGACCCTGTGAGACTACCAGACGCCCTGCGCGATCACCCAGGACCCCTCATGTGTGATCACCCACCACCGAAGAAGCACGGACCCCTGGGACGCCGCAGGTGACTGTCTGCGCTCTTCTATCCAGACCTCTCTTAATTTTGCATCTTTCCTTCCTTCTTTCCCTGTCTCTGCTTTCTCTCTTTCCCTTGCAGAGTTAAAAAACAGGTGGACTTACAACATCTGACCTCATTAGCATCTTAATCTTGCACAAAGGTATCAAGCCTGAAATGAGAGGTTGGTCCACCTCATCTGAGGTCAGCTAGAAAGCAAGGGGGCCTTCCTCTCATCCAAAAAAATTGGATCCTAGAAATTGTCTAATTAAACTGGGGAGCATGAGGCCTAATACTCCTAGACTAATTCAAGTATCAAGTGGATTGGAGGATGGAGAGGTGTGGGTAATAAGTGGTACATAAAATCTTGTTATTAATTGCTAAAACGTCTTTGTTGGTTGAACACTGTAAAAAGACTTTGTGTACTATGATTTTTCCATCTTTTTCATCTTTTAAAGAGACTGGTACCTCACAAAAAACAGTTTACCCTCTTCTTCATGTATCTAGATCACTATCACCTCATTAGAAGAGATGTTCTACGTCCTCTCTCTCCATTGGTACTCCTCTCTTCTGTATGTTTTTTCTAAGCATAGGGAAAAATCATAGGTCTTCTGAGAAAACTGGGTAAAGAAATTAGAAGTATACATTAAAATAAATGCTAACCTGAGAAGAGAGAAAAGAACCAGCAGAGAACAGAATTATAATCAAAATCCAGGAACACATCCAGCTGAAGGTAGCTGACAGATAAAGATTAATGGACAGAGTCTGAGATTAAAATAGTTAATTTGAAACTTTAAACAATTTTTTAACGGTAGAATGCAAAGATCAAATCTAAGAAAATCAAGAGAGTTGCCTGAAAAGAACTGTGGTCAGTGTAAAGAAGTAGAACTTAACATTTGCTTTAAAAGGGATTGAAGCATGTTAGATCTCTGGGACCTACATAATACCCATATAAGGAGTTCACGTATATAAAGGAGCAGATTCTATGTAGTCATTTGTTGAAAGCAAACAGATACTGGTTCTTAAATATGATTTATTGGTCTAGACCATCTTGAATGAGTTTACCGCATATTTACTCACAGGTGCAAATTGTATGTGAATACAGTTTGTTTTGAGTCCATTAGACCAGTTTTGCTCATTTCAGTTTCAAATGCCATCTGCTTCCAGATGTAACCTGTGAAATAAGGCATGTTGCAAGACAGAAATACCAAGGAAAGAAAGAAACATGAGGATAGCTACAGATCCCCAAAATCTGTTCAAGTAATCTGAGTGTACAATAAATTAGGCAAGGTTTAATGAGAAAATGAAAGTCTTTATTATATATCAGATGTGAAATTTTAGGGTCTTAGAAGAAATTGAAGGTCTAAAAATCTTAGATTTTAGTGTATTATAGTGGAACTTCCCTGAACAAATTATACACAGAAAATCAACAAAACCCTGTATACAGTAGAGATCAATACAGTAGGCATTCATGATAAGCATAATTTTCATAAAAAATAAACCAGTAAAACAGCCTCTTAGAAACAGCTCTAACTTTTAATACAGGAAACCTAATATGAACAAATGTATATGAATGCAAGCCTATGTGCTTGGGTACTTAGCACCATGCAGTTAATATATGCTCATGTACGTCTTAGGGATTTGTTCCACCCAGAATTTTACTTTCAGCCTCACTAATGATTTCACAATGTAATACAAACAATATTCTTCCTTCCTGCCTTACTTTTCATGTTGTTTTCTGATTTTGCTCTGTTGGAGAATGAATAATGTTTAGGGAATGGACCTGATTCAGTGGTTTAGACCCTGCTCCAGTGAATATGGTATTACACAATTTAATTTTACAATTGTTCCTTTTTCTTTTTACCTTTAGGCATACCTTTCAATTCTGAACCAGTGTCTGGGCCCTAGAGCTTTTTTTTTTAACAGCGTAGATTTTTATTGATTTAGAGGTCTCATCTCTCTCTCAGTTGCTTTCTATACAGTTTAAATGTCATATTTAAAGGATGTTCCTTGGTGCAGGGAGCCCTGATCATGAGTCGGTTATGCTTTTAAAGAGCTGACTTGTGCTAGATCAGACACGGGACTTCATTGGCCAAAGAAGTCCCACAGAGCATCCTACCATATGCTCAATCACTCACAATTCTCCTCTTCTGCCCCAAAGATTCTGTTGCCAGGCTCCTTTATGTGTGCATAACCCATTTCTCCCTGTGTGCCAAACCACTTCACTGAGTTATCCGTGTGTGCCTTTGTATATTTACTCATTTACATTTAATGTGGCAAAACAGACTACATATTGTCTCAATTGCAGGGACAGTGATATTGTCCATTGCCTTAAGTGGTACATATAACTCCACCAATATGCTGGTGTACTAACCGCTTCTTCACAAGCTCCATGCAGCAGAATGGCTTTATGAAAGAGCATAAACAAGCTGTATTAGCAATGCCTTCCTTCAGCTGATCTTGCTGCCTTCAACTCCTCTTCCCAGCCCTCTCAAACAGTTTGAGATGCAAGATCCATTGTTGGTAGGGAGCCCATTCAAGAATGAGCGGCATAATAAAACATTGCATTAATAGACTTGGAATCCTTTCTGAAGCAAAAATTACCTAAGTAAACTAAAGGCTAAAGGCAAAAATCGTGACTGAATGTCAGCTTTTGAGAAAATGACAAGTGATTCTGGTAACCCAATACTCTTCATTCAGAAGAGCTGCTATATGGTCCAAGTGATTTCCCTGAACAGCAGGCTAGTGGCTGTTCAGCGCTTTTTCTGGTTCTAGTCACAAATTTCATGGTGAACCTATGGAATAAAAATATACATAAAATTTTGGGGCGTGTGTGTGAATGTTTATTTTGCTGGAAACATTTCTTTGAAAAACGTCTTATCTAGAACTGAACTTGAAGAAATATTTAAGATACTGACGACTCTTCCTTCCTTCTTTCCCTTTATTGCAGAAATGTAAAACTACAGGGACAGGTAGTAGTAAGGCTATATGTTACAATATTATCATTTGGACTATTTCTATCCTCATCAAGCTGTAGAAAAATCTAGTATAATTTCTACTATTGCACTTTTGCAAAACTCAAAAACCTCAAATATCTTGAAAGCCCAGGAGTGGAAGAATTTATGTGTGTGTCTTGAGCATTGTCATGGTCCAAACAGCACCTTCTTCCTTACTTGCTTTGAGTTACATTCACAACAGAGCAGTGAGATAAGCAGTCTTAATTCAAACTGATTTACACTGAAATTGTGATAAGCCAGCGCTTTCCAGCATAAGGAACAAAGGTTTCATTTTTAGAATTCTTTTCTCAGGAAAGATTCCAGAATTAATTTGGATGTAGTGATAATATATCTAATTAGAAAGTTCTAAACTGATCTCAACATGATGAAATAAGTACTGATTTTATACTGAGGGTAAAAATAGTATTAAGGAATACATATTTTTTTGGAGAGAGAGTATACTGCTGTCTTCAGGACACAAAGTAGATGTTTTCACCATTGGGCTTTGTGGATTATACTGTCCTTGGTAGCAGCTCAATTTATTGGTATTAAATCATGCAAACAGGAGAAAGCTTTTTGTTCCTTAAAGGAAATAGAAAACTATTGAATAAATAGCAAAATGATTCCTCAGCTGAATTCAAAATATTGAGCTTATGTAAAAAATTATCACATGAAAAAAATCTTTAATGCTGCATAAAAAATTTCATACAAAACCATTCTGCATTGTACTGAATCATCAATAGAAATGCTTTCTTTGTTTTCACTAGATGGAGAATGTTGTGAATAATAATAATTTATGTAAAAGATGTAATGCTCCTATTTCAGCATGACAAAAGAAAAAGGAATACATTTTAATAAGACTGTGACTCAGGAGGGAATCTGCTATAGAGAGGTGCAAGAAAAAAAAACCAAAAAAAAGGTAAACTTCTTTCCTTTTCAGTAGTCAGTCTGTGTAGACAGTAATGTTCATTTGTATGAAGTATTTTTGTTATAATCACATATTTTATGCTAAAAGTTCAGATAAATCTCACTGGGAATTTAATATAAACAGGAACAAAAGGGAATGTGCTTAGGCTGAGGACATGTTAGTATCATAGGTGGCAGAATTCCTTTGGAAGTATTAAACTTCAGCTGAATGGCTGTTAGGTCTACCTGGGAACTTCCTGGCAGTGTGCCTTTTACTGTAGGGCATCCCAGGCACCACATGAAGCAGTGACCCAGGGATCCTGAACCCCTGTAATTGGAAGAAGGAAGCTTGGTGACACCCAGGTTTAGGTGACTTTGTTCATTTTCCTTTGTTTGTGTTGAATTGAAAGTATGAGTACAGTCTAGTTGGATTTTCCGGGAAAAAAAAAATTACAGTTTTATATTAAGTCACTAAACAAAGGAGTGAATGAAAAGAAGATAGTACAGTGTTATGACCTCCAACTATGATCTGAGCAAGGAAACACAAATAGTTACTTGAAATGAACAGTAGACAATACTCTCATATCAGTATCAACACTGAATTGCAGGTGGCAAGAGGGTGGCTGGGGCAGGTGGAAAGTGAATAAGAGCCCATTAGGTCTCTGGCTTATTAATTTTAGAACTGGATGAAACTGTACGCCTGAAATACTTTACACAAGCTGTCTTTTTTGCTTCCTATTTACTAAGTGAATGAGTTGTTCTGATTCGGTAGGAACTCAACCTGCACTTTGGGGATTTTGAGCTTATCTGTACTCAGAGTGTAGAGTACTATAGGACTATAGAGTATAAGAGTACTAAGGAATTATTTAATCAAGATACAATTTACTGCTGTTTCTGAGTTTATATTACATTACATTTTTGGATGTCTTAATATACACGGTTGTCACCATTTTCATCTACATACTAATTAGCAAATTCCATGCTGATTAACTTCTCAGAGCTATTGTCCTCTTATATCTAGCACATATGTTTGAAGGATAGCTGTTATGGGAAGTACTTACAGCCAGTGTTTATAAGATGTTGCAGTTGTGTAAAAAAATGATAGTTACAGTTTGTTTACCAAACTGAAAAATCAGGAAGAAATAGTTCATGTTAAAAAAAATATTTAGACTTGATTTCAAGTAGGGCAAAACAAAATTTTCAAGTCAAATTAAATTATTTTATTTGACTAGGTAAGAAGTCTTTTAACTTCAAACTATTTTTTCCTTAATGAAAATATTATCAGAATGTTTTTTGTAAAAATAGAGAAGCATTTTCTTTAAATACCACCAAAGTCTACTCTAGTTGTATAGTGGACATTACCACCCAGGCTGTTCCAGATTTGATAAATTTTTCAGTCAGTTGAAACTGAGGGGGGAAGGATTTTTGACTGAAAAATTTAATACTGAGGTTAATGATGAATATACTTAGCTTCAAGACTGTGAAGTTTCCTCTATCCTCATTCCTGACACAGTTTATGGTGTAACTGTCAGCCCATAGGAACTATTGGTAGTTGCAAAGGCTGTCTTGGAAAGAGACATGGATAGTAAAGCAGTGACTTACAAATTTTAGCATGTTCAGAAAATTTTTGCATGCTAATCTTAGTTTTTAACAAACAATCTAATTTACTTGCTGAAAGTGGGGATGGCTCACATTAATTTGTCTTTCTTTTAGCCAAAAATACACAACGGCACTAATCAACAGCACTATGATGATTTACATCATCAACGTTATGGTAGGATCAGTAGAAGGAAGGGGGAAAATGAAAGAAATCAAAAGCAATTTTAAATCATCAGAGCAGAAAAAATAATCTTCTAATAGGACTGTAAAGACAGTTTCCAATATTATTATTATGACAAATCAGTAAAGTTGATGTACTGATGATTTAATGTGTGTGTTTCTGCATTCTAGGTTGCACATCATCTTCTCTCTTCTGATGTTTTCATCAAGAAATAAGGTATTATATCTTATTCCTCTGCCATAACCCTACTAAATGCTTAAAAAGCATTAAGGTCTTGATTCAACAAAGCACCATCAGCATATTTTACTTCAAGCATGCAAAGTCATTCATTGACTCTGGCATGGACTTGCTTAAGACTAGGCAGAAGCTTAGACATTTTACTGAAACAGAGCTTACTTATGTTGATTAGGTGCAGCACTAATCTACCCAGAGAACTGGATGAAGATTCATGTTCATCAGGGAGATGCAAACAATCCTTTTCACAGAAGTTATTCCAGAGCCACCACTGGTGTTTTTACTGGTTTCTGGACAGGATGAGGTTAGAGAAGAATATGCCATATATCATATGTTTATATGATATAGAAAGTGTCTGCAGATTGACTGTGACACCTTTCTACCTACTGAAATAATAACATGTGTGTAATTTTGGATAATTTTACAAGGGCTACTTATTGCTCATAAGAAAAAACTTGGATCCCCTCCTTTTCTACTATTTTACATTTTTTTTAGTATGCTGTAATATGTTTAAGTGTTATGCTGTGCTTATATGCTTTGGTATTTATTTGAAATACTCTTCATGTACATAAAATTAAATTAATAGGAAGCAAGGGCAAAATCTTGGCCCACATTCTGGCTTAAGCTCTTCTTTTTATCATAGAACTTCAAATGAATGGTTATTATGCTACTAAACAGAGTAGCATTGAATTCGTAATTGCTGCTTTGTTTGTCTGCATATTTTTGTCCTGTACTTACGAAGAACTGTTATTTTGTTTTATTTTCAGTGTTAGTTGTATTAGACGAGTTTCAGAATATGCAAAAGAGAAAGGATATAAAAAATAAAAGCAAAACTTTCAGTAGCTTGTGCTGCAGTTTTGGAAAAAGAGGGAACTGTGATTCCATTTCCCACCATGCAGATTAATATCCTAGAATTCTGAAAGAATTAAGTTTTAAACTTAGGTGAATAATTTGGAGATTTGCTACAACCTTCACCTAAGTGATTAGTATTTCTTTCATTTCTCTTTCTTTTGATGCAGTTATTTCCAGCTGTACAAATGCTGCACAGCTTAACTTTTCTGGTAGTGGCTATGTCTACATCAGCAAGTCTGACAGAGGCAAAACAGATCAGCAGATCAAAGTAGCTGGTGCTGAGGTCTCTGCCGCTGTCCTGTGCTCTGTTCTGGGGGTTTATTTTGAAGTAGATTTATTCTAGTTTCCTGATTCAAATGACCTAACCACACATGGATTTTGAAGTCATCTGAAACACTGACCTCTAATTAGGACCCTTATGAACCCTTTACTTGCTAGATTGCATTTGGTGCATGCCTAGCATGGAGTTTTCTCTTCAGTTTCCTCTAAAAGGAATCTAGTTGCAATAAATTAAAACCACCCTGAACGGAGGTAATGTCTTGTAGAGGGGGATATGATCAGGAGATTAACTTCAAAATTGTGATACTCTGAACCAAAGTGCTAATGTTGATCCAGCCCTTGCATTTCATAGATTCGTTAAGTACATGTTCAGAAGGGATTTTTATGCTGCCCTCCAGTGTAAAAGAGGCTAGGCAATTTCCTAAGTAATTTCTGCAAACTCCAAACTTCTGGTTTGAGTCCATATGCTCACAGAATTATTCCAGCTGGAAAGGAGCTCAAGAGGTCTCCAGTCCAACCTCCTGCTTGCAACAGAGCCAGCTCAGAGTTCAGACCTGGTTGCTCGGGGCTTTGTTCAGTCAGGTCTTGAAAAACCTCCAGGGGTGGAAACTGCACAGTCTCTCTGGGAAGCCTGTCCCACTCCTGGGCTGTCCTCATGCTGAGAAAGTTTTCCCTTATACTGAACATCTCTTGTTTCAATTTACATCCGTCATCTCTCATTCCCCTTCCATGCACTGCTGTGAACAACCTGACTCCGCCTTCTCAACAGCCTCACTGCAGGCACAAAGGGGCTGCTGTTAGATGTCCCTGAAGCCATCCCTGCTCCAAGCTGAACCAGCCCTCGTCCTTCAGCCTCTCCCCACAGGGAAAGTGCTCCAGCCCCCCCATCTTGGGGGCCCTCTCATGGAAACAATCAGTACCATATTTTTATCTCTATTTTGACAGCAGTTTGCTGACTTTGAGTGCTATCACAATCTAAACAGCTTTCCCTCTAATCTCTGGAAAGAGGAGACTGTGAAGATACCATATGAAACTTCTCATCTGAAGAGTGTGGTGAAAGGCTTACAATGTAAGTAACTAAAAGGAAGAGTGAAACGTGGCATGGTCACACACACCCAGTAAAGGAAAACATACAAAATAGCTTGTTTTCACAGTGGTTGCAATGCCTATCATCTGCAACTGATGTCAGTGTCAAGCATCTTGTTTCATGTCAAGCATCAAGCCTTGGTGGCATGCCATCAGAGCAGTTGCCTTCAGCTGGTAAGATACGTATTTGTTCACACCTTGATGACACCTCTTCATTGTCTTCTTTCAACTTCTTGCAAGTTAAAGATTTCATGTATCAGAGCAGCTCTTGATACAATATAGCGTTCTGTACGCAAAAGCAACTTTTGTACTTTTTGGAGTAAATGCACATTTTTAGCATCAGTAGCTGGAAGTCACAAAAGATTCCAGTGCCCACACTAATAATTTGTTGATAATCTGAAATTTACGGTGAATATTTCTACAACAAAATTTTATGGATATATCAACTAGAAGGTTTCTAATAAGAATAAAATAATAATAAACAAGATAAAGGTAGACACAATATAATTTTTTTTTAGAAAAAAATAATTGAGTCTGATATTGCCCAAAAGAAATTTCTGAGCTAAGTACTAGATATTATAAAAATTTGAAACAAAAGTTGCATACAGCATCTCTACATACATATACTGCAAGAAAAAATATGATTGGTAAGAATGATAGAGCTGCACTTTCCCACACTGCAGTGTTTAAAGTGTACTTAAATTTATGCAAGATAATCTAATCGTATTTCCATAGGATAGCCCTGGTTTTATTACATCAAGACTTAAAACCATTAAAAGGAAATTCCAGGCACCTGAGTTCTGCTTTGTTGGCTGTGACTTGGCTTCTGACATGAGCAGTGATTGTCTGCCTGTCTGTCAGAGCCTTGCATTCTCCATATACATGACGGACTTTGAGATGTCTGCTTACTTCAGTGGGTGTTGTAATGTGCTGTGATATCCATAAAGTCAGTGGACTTAATCTTATTGAAAGCTATTGAACTCCCTAGATAGATACTCTTATATCCATCTATTCTTGTACACATGGATTAGCATCATTAGGATCATGAAATGTGTTTTTAACAACAAAAATTCTTTAAGAAGCTTAGCTTTGTAATGAGCGCTGAGCAAGACAGAAATGCTATTCAGCAAATATTGACCCAAACAGTATTTGTTCCCATGCAGAAATGAAGTCACATGGAAAGAAAAGGGAGGATCTAATTTCTAGAGAGGTTATGACTGATTGTGCCAGAAATTAGGTGTTTTGTATCAAAGCCTAAATAAAATCAAGGCATATGGTTCTCATAGTCTCTCATAGTACAAATGAGAATTCTTCAAGGAGTGAGTTATGGATAGGACTGAATTATCCATGAATATTCTGTAGGTGACATATAATCAACTTAAAATTCTCATTTTCAAACCAAATGGTTGCTATTTCAATTACTAGTGGGTATCCATCTAAAAAGCTACTTTTATAGTACTTGTGTTAGATTAAGTATCATTACAGGAAATTGAACTATGAGAAATAACAGCTCATCTAAATACACAGATGACAACTTGTTCAAGATAGATCTATAACTTAAATTTGTTATTAAAATAATGGGTTTGTAATATAGAAGTACATGATTTTTTAATATGAACATAGAATTTAGTTCCTGCGTACTATGGTAGCAGAAAAATCTACATACATGGTCACGTCCTCCTAACGGCTAATTAAAAATGTATGTTAAAAATGGGTATCTATAATTTATAATTTACAAAACACAAAAAAGCAGACATAAACATTAACACCAGGATTTGCTAATGCAAACAGTGTCATTTATGTGAATAGATGGAACTGTAGAGATAGTATGTGACCTTAAGTTTTCTTTTTTAACTTGCTGTAATACCAGTTTGCATCACTTTTTAAGACTCCATTTTAAAAGGTGATCAGTGTCTCTAATTCTGGATCATAAGCACTTAGACATGGTACTTCTGTAATCTATGAGAAGGGAAAACCTATTTCTAGGATTTATGCACACATACTACCTGGGTGTGCTTAGCATTAATGACACTTATAATTTACCAGAATGACAGTGTATTTTGCAATCCTATATGAGACATTTGTGCAAGCACAGATGGTGCCAAAAGGGACGCTGCTATGAAGATATAGTTCAAAATGGATTAAGTTGGTGAAGTTGAATGCCTCTGATAACACTATATATTTCTGAAAGTTTTAGAGTCTTTATTTCTAGTGACATGTTAAGGATTCACTTACTGTTTTCCAGCTTCCAGTTTTAGTCTGAATACATTTCTAAAGGATGCTCAACTTTAACTTTTATTGTGTTGGCACAGATTTATGCCCCGTGAAATACTTGGCTATGTAATTTTGGCTTCTGCATATTTGGTTTATTTGTTGAATGTGTCTGAATATGATCCTCTTTGTTTATAGCTTACTCCTGTCTCATTGCAAGCATGTGCAAGCAGCCACATGTTTCAAAGCTGCAGTTGGCAGGAAGGGCACAGGAATTTCATCCTGAAGCAGAGAATGCGAGATGAGAAATTGCGGATAAAATAAACTCTGTGTTTTGATAAGAGAGAAATAACTTACCGTTTATAGTATTTACTTGGAGGAATTGAGAAGGGAGGAAGATTAGAGAGCTTAGGAAGAATCAGAAGGCTGAGGGAAGATGTAAGAGGATGGGCAATACACCTCAGGAAGAATATGTCTATATTGTACATTCTAGGAAGACAAAGTTACATGGCACTTCTTATAGATATGACCCATTCCCTAATCAGGTATAAGGTTTATCCACTTGTATTCTAAACCAGCTGAAAGCTCAGCTTCAGTACTGGATTAAATTGACCATGTTGCTTCCCAGCTGGAGCTAGCTCTGATATGTCCTAAGGCACCAGTTTTATTAGCAACCTTTTGGGATAGCAAGCTATGAGTGAGCAATGGTTTTTGCTTAGAGCCAGCAATAATCAAAAGCTTGATTATTTCCAATTCTTAAACTGTGACTGTTAAAATATTTTGTAGAGCATTTCACTAATACATATATTGGTCTCACTGATGGGGGGACTTCATTGCGTAGCCCTGATGTATTTATTTGAGAAAAATTAGTATGGTTTCTGACAAGATTTTAAGGATATAGAGAAAGAGGAGATGTAGGCAAGCACAGCATTTCCTTGTTTATTAATCAAGCACTGTTATTTCTGTGAGATGGTTTCATCTGGAATTGCTCTGACAAGGACGCAAAACCATGATGTTTGTTGTCATTAACACAGTGTAAAATTTTCAAGTGTTCATTTCAGACTGGCAGACAGACAGTGAGGTTTCTGGCTTATATATCTGTCTGTGTTACTGGTCTTTTGTATGGAATGCAACAAGTGGCTTGATGTCCCTCTCCCTCTCCCTCTCCCAGCAAGGTGAGGAAACTACTACCCTATATCATTTGAGGATGTTTAGAGATTGATTTATTAGTGTATTTGACCTAGCAGTTAAAATAAAAATGTGGATACAGAAAAACCTAGCTACAGTAAAGCTGTCAGGCAGCAGTCATTGTGGTTATCATTTTTAGTTATATTAGCCCAGGAATCTGGGAAAGTTCCTTGTGCCTGGAAATGGCATGAGGCCACCTGGCAGCAGCTCACATGCTTTGACTTGCTTCTGCTGACAAGTACCCAGTTGTGTGATAAAGTAAAGGGGCTTTTTGGTAAAATGCAAGTTTTGCTTTTCCCACTGAAATGGTGGGCAGCAGCCGGGGGGTGCAGCCATCCCCACAGGCCTCAGGAACACAACGCAGAGACCCCATGTATGGACCCCTCCTGGGAGCCTGTGAACCACATTTTTATGTACTGACATGATAAAAGATGTATTTCCTCACAGGTCCCTGTTAGCTGCTTGGATGGGTAAGAGCTATGAGGGTTTCCTTTCCCTTCTTCCTATTTTGAGGGAGTCACCCCAAAATGTGTGTCATGTGAGGGCCACCAGGTCTCAGTGAGTAAATCTTAATTTTGGCTCCAAGTCCAAATAGGTTATTGATTTCAGATTAGCAAAAGCTAGACAAAACTAAACAAAATATCTGTGTGAGAGAGCCTTTTATTCCTCAAAAAAATTCTGAGAACAATGATGGGATTTGCTTTCCAGGCAGGTACTTGGTATTGATTATGAATCTGAAACAATGACTCAAACAAGACAAAAACTAATAAGGAAATGAAAGCACACACATATGCAATAATAAATTGAATTTTTAAAAAATCTTCGTATTTCAAATGCAAGAATTTTAAAACTACTAAATTCACAGGTGGCTGTACTGTATTTCCCTAAGTGGCTTAGCTGTTCTATGTATAACGTAGTATTTGATTTCATTATTAGAAAGTTACGGAGTGACCTAAAGAAAAGTAAATAATCATTTTTATCACCACTGTAACTTAAAATATGCCTTACAGACTGTCATTGTGAAACACTCATGACCATCTTCTTTTCTCAGTCATGGATGAAATTGGGCGATATGATGCCAGATGCTGGAGCAGGTCAATGCAGGAATTTCTGAGTATGCTGCGCGATCCTGAACACAAAATCCAAGGCTGGTCTTTAGATGAGGTTGTTGTGTTGGATAATTTGTTATCCTTTATTCTTTATTCAAGACTAAAAATTCAGTAACTGGATAGCTCAGGATCACAAAATAACCAGAACTTGAAAGGAGGCATTACATTAAAAAAACCAAAAAACCTACATCCTTCGACTTTGATTTATCTTCTTAAATCTTCTTAAAAATACTCAAAATATGTTATGTATTTTTTTAACCAGGTCTTGCAAGAAGCATTTGACTGATTGCCTGACCTTGACTTTATGGGGTAGTACATAGAATTCCCTTTGCCATTCACAAAGTTGCAATGTTCTTTAGGGTAGTCACTCAGTCCACAAAGCTCCTTCATTACTGGATTTATATGACAAGTAAGTCTTATTTCTCATGCAATTAATCATATGGAAGGATACTATTTATGCCTAAAAATATATAATTAAAAAGATATAATTTTTCTTCATTCTTTGTTACTAATGTTTGTCAGATTCTTCCTATGAAGTACGGGAGCAAGGGTTCTCCAGCTTATGACTGCTACCAAAAAAAAAAAAAAAGTTATATGCATTTGGCATATGCCAAAATCAACACTCCATAACATGAATACTTATGCTGGTATGGCCCTACCTTATTTCAGAGTGCAGCCACTGCTTGACTGGAATGCTAGCACACATGTAAGATATGATCTGTCTCAGGTGTAACACAGTCTTATGGTGTGACTGTAAATTTTGCATAATGTGAATAAAAAAAATTGGATACTTTAATTACAAAAGGACTCTATAATCGCTTTATAATTTTCTCTTAATATTGATTTTTCAGCAAAAAGGGTAAGTTTTTACAAGGTAGTATATTTTTCATAGGACAACTGTCCTTCAAATTTTATGCTGAGAAAAATTATATAAATATTTCATTTCAGAGGGTTGGGGTTTTTTTTTACTTAAGTGATTTTAGCTTGTTGGAGCTACAGTCCAAGAAATTTGACTTTAGAATTAAGAGTTGTTATTCAGAGGTTATAAAGCTTGAATGAAAGATGATACCATTGTGGACTTGTTCACTGGCTGGATTGCATTTCCATGATGCATTGTCTCCTCCTTGATTGAGCATCTTTCTTGTTTTGGAGATCTGTTCTGGACAGGGAAAGTAGTCAATGAGTGTTGTTATACAATACATGCATTTTAATGCTGATCTGAATGCTCCCAAGCACTTCAGTAAGACAAAATGAAAACACAAGGCACACAGAAACAATTTTAAAAGATTGGCATTTTTTTTGCCTCAGTACAAAAATCCCAAACAAAATATCTTAATCTCTGTTATCCTTTCTTTCACGTTATTTTTAGTTCCCATGTTGTTATTCTTGCCCTTTCCTTACTGTGTTAACCGCCAATCTATCTTAAAAAAAAAAATCTTCCTTTTTAAAACTGCATAACACAACAAGCATTCTTTTTTCCCCTGGCTCTAAACTGGAACTTCTGAAGAGTCTCATCTTATCCTTCAATAAGAAAGAGGAGGAGAGATCAAAGAACTCAGTCCATCACCTTCAGGTATGCTACTTCTATAATTATAAAACATTCAATGTGTAGGTGCTGATATCTCTAAAGACATGTCTCTCAAAGCATTACTAAATATCTGGTTTCTTAACATTTCTGTAGTGCTGCATTAAAATCTACAGTGTTAAACCACAGAAGTGAGATAAAAATTAAATTCAATACTTTGGAGAATGTGATAACTGTGCTATCTGGTTAAGAAATAATTTCATTACTTTTTTGATTTTCAGATTTAACTCTTTACATTGTGATAAGATTAATACAAAATATAATACCAAATATAATACCAAATTATTATAATGATTTGGTATTATAATGCCAAATAAACGTAACAGATTAAAAGATTATTTGTAAAATAACAATGCTAAACACTGAGACTGTAGAAGAAATTGCCTTCTGAAAATAATGGTGAAAACCAGAACAGAATTACAGAAAACCCTCTCACAGTCCCAGCACCAGTTGCATAAAAGACAAAAGAGGACATTTACAAAATGTATAGAAAGAGTGGAAGGATGAGAGATTTGTCTCCCATGCTACTACCAAGATAAGACAATAAGCAGAGATCCTGAAGATGACATCTTTGACAGAGCGTGTCAATGTTTCTCTCTTTGGTCTTTGCCTCTACATTCAGCAAGTGGTACTTTCTGAGTAACAGACAGCAGTGAAGCCTATGGAGCTCCACCATTAGTTTTACTAAAGATCCTTTGAAGTCCTGGAACAAACTGGTATTGAAGAAGACAGAGAGGAGCTGATAAAAGGAATAATGCCATTTTTTATATATATATGGCAAAAGCTCCTTCAAAGCAGAGGCAGCACAAACCCATTTTTTGACTGCCTAAAATGCATGTGTTTTCACAGGCTTGCTGAGATGGAAAGTAGGGAGTCAGTGAAGAAAAGCAAATATAAAAGTGACTTTGTCACAGCAACAAGATGAGAATTTCTTCATTCAGCTATGAATGTTTGTGGAATAAGTTTGTGTATGTTTAAGCCAGGGAAAAACCTGCTGAAGTCAGGCCAAGTCAAAGATGAGATCCATACTAAAGCTACATACCTAACTGAAACAAGATTTTAGCTCGGTGAGCTTCCTATCTGCTGCTGCTGTGCCTACATTTAATATTGCCTGTGTAGCTGCCCACACAGTTAAGGAGTGGCCTGAATTGCAATTGCAAAGATACATTCAATTGCAGAAGGAAGATTTTGGGAAACATTTCTAAGAATTAGGTAATTTGAAAGGTATTTCTATTTCAGAAGTTTCTATTTCAGCACTTGTAACTACAGAGCAATTAGCTCTTTTTTTCCTTTTCCTTGAACTATAAATGGTTACTTGTTCTCATCTCTGATTATATGAGCCTGGTAGGATAGAAAGTTGAACAACTTCATTTCATACCTCTGATCCATGATCTCCTTAGTACCTTTTCTGCTTGTACTCTACCTTTTCTGAGTGGGTCACATGAGATTTAAGAGAGCGGATTAAAATGGTCATTCTTGCTGTAGGTAGAAGTATGGACTCTCTTTTAATTGCTGAATTTCAGAAGATTTTAAGCCATGAGCTTGAGGGAGCTTTGAGGAGTTAATAGTGTAAATAATACCCCATGAATGATGGCACAAACTTTGTGAATGGTGGCACAGGCTTGGTTACAGAGGTGGAGAGAAGCAACGAAGGGTTTGCTTTTTTTCTCCACAGTGGGAAAGGCTGTATGGTTGTGCTGTCCACAGTGGTCAGCAAGACAGTGGGGAAGGTCTGAAGGAGAGGAGGGAGATCTGGTTTTGGCAGCCTGATATTGAGGGGATGCTTTCTTAGTCAGACCAAATTTTATTCAGGTAGGACAATTCATGTCTAGCGGACAAAGCAGAACCATTAATGTAGAACTTAATTAGTAATTGTTGGTAATTTTTCTCAGAAATAAAACATACAAGGGGAGAGAATGGTACCAGGGAAGGGGTCCTACGGAGAGCCACAGAGCAAAGTGGGGAGAGAGGTGGAGTGTGGGAGGCTGTGAGGACCATCTTCCAAAAAAGCTATGGATGAACATTTTGAGAGGAGAGATTGTAGAACATGAAGCCATATGCACAAATGATTAGAGAATTTTGAATACAGATATTTGCATACATACATTTGTGACCTGACAATAATCTTGTGATATCAGTGGTAAAACTTCCACTGATTGTTATGATCAACCATCAATTCATTACCCATATGTGCACATATTGGATTTTTTACCTTTAACATGCATACACATGCATTAACATGCATGGCACTTAAAAAGACTAGCTCCAGTTGTTATGTATTTTCTGCTTTCTACTCATGAGCCAGAATAAATGACAAAGACATTTATACACAGTCCCAAAAAGCATGCATGCTGGCAATTCCTTACTTGGACAACAATGATAAATGTTCTCTACTTCATATGAGATCAGGAAATCACTTGCCTTTAAGCCATCCAATCCAAGGGTATTAATTATGTATTACATCTCATGAACCTTCTAAATTTAGATAGCCTTGCAGGGACTGGTGTGATTTATTAATATACTGACAAATAATTAGCTGAGGAATGTATCATGTATATTTCATCTGTAGCCTGAAACTTCAACCTCTGCCACTTGGGAACATGAAAAATCTAAGGGTCTGTCTATCACTTCACTAGTTATTGAAGACTCACTTTTTTTGCCATTTTGTATAGCTAAAATACAACATGAAACACTGATGTTGTTCAAAAGTGATGTTTCAGCACCCCTATACTGACGGTGTAAGTAATATTATATAAGAGTGAAGGGTGCTTCTGAATCAACACAACTAAAGGCTGTTAATGAATGGAAGGCTCTAATAAGCACCAGGTTATCGTTATTGGCAACTAATGCTCTTGAACCAATGCTGCAGCTGGTTGAACTGCTGTTATGGGAATAAAAGAAGCTGTATTCAGTACTATTAGTCTATATTTAGTCAATATAGTCTAAAGCCTTGTGACTATTTTTACTGTAACAGCTATTGGAAGGGTTGCAACTCAGCTCCATTAACAAATAGATTGTTTTGAGAAAAGATTATGGGGGACAGAAACTGGAGATAAGATCACCAAAGTAATTTCTGTCGTGTAGAAAGAATCCTGGAGTAGAAATACTTAGCCTGCCTGCAAGCTACTTATTAGAGGCATCAACATCTACAAAATTTCATGTGTCCCAATACGGTATAAGCAAAGAATTTTTAAATTCCTGTTAGAAAAATATGGACAGTGCAAAGTTGAAAATCAGAAAATGCAGGGGGGGTTGGACTCGATGACCTCTAGTGGTCCCTTCCAACCCAAAACATTCTATGATTCTATGATTGCTTTTGTGACTTGCAGAAATATGTATTCCGCTGTTAAAATCAATAACCTTCCTTTCCCTTTTCCTTACAATTCACATTTCTCATAGTAGATTGTCCTTCCTGCAGCCTGCTTTATCTGTACCTGTCTTATCTGACTTAGTCCTGTCCCACCTCTCTTACCACTCCAGACGTCCTGTTTACTCTTTCAGTTGTTTCCATTAGAGGCAACTGCGTTGAAAACCATGCTCAGTCTTTCATCACCAAATTATAGCATGCTGGGTCCCTCTGGAGGGATGCAGATTCCTGATGTTTAGGAGATCTAAGCACATGCAACACCCTCAGTACAGCTTGGAGCTTCATCTTAGCTCTCTGCCAAGCTCTTGATAGTCCCTCAAGAGCACATATGTAGACTGAGGTTTTTCAAGCTCATAACTTGAGCTTGAAGTATTAGCTGCATCTCAAGGGTGTATTTACTTTAAACTGTATATTTATAAAAACCAGGTCTCTTGGCAGGCTTATGCAGATTCAGGAAAGAATGACAACATAACCTTGGAAAAAAGCTAGATTTCAAGGGACTAATATCAAGTGGTTAGCAAAATGGCAGAAGGCAGGGGAAAGATTTTCACTGACAGTTATTCTCCTTTCATCGCTCAACCAGTAATCACACTCTTCAACCTAAAACTCCGTTAGTTCTAGTGCTCTCAGTATCTACTAGTGACCTTCATCCACTGTCATTCTTCAAGCCACAAATTTCCTAGAACTGACCACAACAGTTATGAATCCAGACGCAAGGTTTTGAAGCGCTGTTTCCCATTTGTATTGAAACAAAATAATTAGGACCCCTTGCAGCAAAGTGCTGCAAATAAAGCAAAATTTGTCCCTTCACTCTATGTCAGCTGTTGTTGCCCAGCCACTATCACTGTCAGCAAGTATTCAGACCTTCACAGAAGGATAGATGGGAAAAAAATGAAAGATAAGTGGTTGTTTTCAAACCAAAGTCATAAGGCTCTGATGAACTTCCTCACAGAAACTGTTGCAAAAAACAAAAATTCAAATACTGTAACCACTGAAAATTGCATCCAGGCTCTGGTTAATGGTGATGAGTAACAGAAATTACTTCCTAAAGAACAGCAAAAACTGTTTTAGCTGAAGTTCTGAAGATTTTAGCTGTAGAGAGACATCACCTTTCTGTAACACAGATGGGCATAAGATCGGAATATTACAGTAATTTGTCTTATCTTTTCTTAAGAGTTCCTCAAACAAACAAATTCAAGGCTGATTAAAGTCCCCAATTTCATTTTGCTGTTGATGCAGTTTTCCTGTCTATTCAGTACCTCTTGTGTTGCAAAAAAGTGCATATTGGTGTGGTAAACAAATTCCACTGGAATGTGCAAATTGAGTGACTTGCTTATGAGGATGACTAGTATTTGACAAGTTACTAATGGAGAGATATTTATAAAATTGTATCTTGTGATAAGGACAGTGGAAGTTAATTTTCCTTCACTATCAACTATATAAAAACCCAGCATTTTCAACCTCCTATATAGCACCGTAGGCTACAACATAATGTGTTTAGTATTATGTGTACTAATAGGATCATTGTTAGTCCAGACAACCTGTCAGCACTTTATAACATTTTCTTTTTTAATGACTCTCCCGGAAACAAGCTCACATGTGCTACAAATAAGGTCATGGGTAGTAAGACACTTTCAATGAAATGCAAAGTCCAGGTTCACTGAGCCTGTTTTAGCAGTGGATGCTGCTGCAGAGCAGACACTGGTGTCAAACTCTGTGCATGTTGCAATGGCCACTTAAGAATCCTAGGAGACCGTGTGTGTGCGTGTATGTGCGTGCGTGCGTGTGCACTTGCACACATCTGACAAAGCCCCCAAAACTTTGGCTCCCAGCTGAAGGTGAACTGTCACTGTTCTCTCATTAGAAATGTTGCTGCTTGCTTTGTTTGGAGTGGCTCTCATTGCTTCAGAGGGATAGGGGAATTACACAAGTAGATTAAACCAGCTCATACTTATCATAAACTATGTGGAAGCTTCCCCTCTCTCTCTTTAAAACAAATACCAACAAATTCCACTGTAAAGGGGTAGAACCTACATTTTAATTAGGCAAGATTTTTAAAAACTAAACTTAACTCTTCTTTTGCAAAGTGTGTTCCCTAAAATTCTAAGCAGAGAGATAGTTCTGAAATTCTGGCACTTTGATGTGTCAGAGACATCATTACCTTACTCTGCAAGGATGTTTTTCAAATGTAAGTCATTATTCTGCCTTTTTCTGTTCTACTTTCTATTAGCTGTTAAAGTTACTAAAACCTTCTATCACATAACTTTATTGCCAAGATACTATATCAGTTAGACACAATCACAAAATAACTTCCAATGAATTTATGCAATCCTGATAGCAATGAATAATTTCTGTTATAACACAGGATTTTTGCAACTGCCTTCAATCCAAAGTTGTGCTTAACTCTTCAGCTGCAGATCAACACAGTCCATGTTGCCTACTCTAAACTATCATTGGAATTTACTCTCTGCACTTACTGTATACCCAGTTTTTGACTACCAGCCTCAGGCTAGGCTATATGCTATCATCAGTTCCCACTTCAAATGTAATAGAAAAATTAAACAATTGTTTCCAGAAATTAGGACATTGTTTTTCCCTAAGTATTTTAGGCTAAACTATGTTTAACCTGGTTTACCCATAGACTCAGGAAAAATTAGAGAAATAATACAAAATTACTTTATTTTACTTACTTTTCTTGGGTCAAGATGGGAGGCTGGAGGAGAGGGAAGAGGCACGAACATGTGTAAAATTTTATGAGTCCTGGGAGGTGGTAGCAACTGTAGAAAATTTCTTTTGGATCTTTATTCCAACAGTTTGTAAGGGATGACTGCTTAATAGTCAAGAAATAATCTTTGATGGAGAATCAAGTAATACCTTATAGACCTTAGAAATCAGTGACACAGAAACGAGCCCATCATCTACAAAAGGTGGGAAGGGGATGAGGCAGTCCATCAGTTTTATCCCCATTAAACAAGTTGCTAGATGAAAGTGGTGTCAGAAATTCATAAAGCAGGGAGTGTCTTGTGTGAGGGAGGACCTGTTTGGCAGCATTCTGCGATGTGCTGCAGGTGTGAGTTTGGATAGTGAATCTGGTTTTGAGATTTTTCTTTTGACGACTCCATGTTATTGAGTAAGCGTTTACCTGATTGCACAGGCTTTTACATATATATTTACTCAGATGAGACTGCTTTACTTTTAATGCTTGAGCTGATAGTTCTACATATAAAACTCTTATCAGCTGTTGTCTTAATTTCCAGTACTTCCATGTCTCAGGACTTCACAAAATTTATCTTGTTTTCTACTCTGATTTTGTCATTCCCTCCTGTTATGTAATTCCACCAGCTCTGTTCTATTGCATGAAACTTAAGATGGCAGATTTTCTTTATCATTCTCCTATTTATTTCTCATTATCTGTATAGATAGAAACCTTCCTTCTGATCAGCCCTCAACCTCAGCCCTATCAACCAAGAAATAAGTGTGTTTAACTAGTAGCTTTTCTCCCTGCTGCCTTTCACAGGACTTTGCCAGAAGCACTCCCAGAGCTACTCCCATTAAATATCTTCCTGAATTTCTCTTTCCTATCACATGCCCATGAATTTTAAAATGCTGCTCCCCATCACACTAATAGTTACTGTCTCATTATTTCCACGCAGTCCTCTGGCAGTCTGTATCCATCTGCCATATCCCATCTTACACTTGGCTTGTGAACTTCTTTATAAAGTTCTAGACAGGCACCATCTTGTTCTATGTTTTTACAGTGTTATTTATAATGGGGTCATAGCTTGTGACAGAAGCTGCAAGCAAGAATATAATACAAATAAATAATAATTAGTGCTGGACAGGTGTTACACTCCTGCAAAGAAGGCTAAAGTTGCACATGCAAAATGAACTGTGCCATGCTGATAAACAGGTAACAATTAGGTTAGCTAAAATTCTGATTTAGAATGAAAGCAAGTCTTTCAGAGCTAATTTCTGAAGCGTCAATCTACATAGTGCAAGACCGGTATTCCCATTTGAAAGAACAAAGTTGGACTCACCATTTTTGTAGTTTGCTGTAATAAATTCTTCAAAATGAAAGGGACATGACAACTAACTTTGCTGCTGCTATTCCTGTGTGAAATTATCTGCTTAGTTCTCTTTCAAACCATGTTTCTCATTTTCTCCTGGGACTGCTTCTGTTCAGTGGACAGGACATGAATACTAGCAGTTCTTTGCATGTGATATAGAATCTTGTTGAAGAGTCATTGCCAATAATAAAACCATTAACCACATATAGGTGACTGTTGTGTTAGTCACTTTGTCTTGGGAAAGGTGTGAAAATATAAGAGTTAAATATTACTGAGACCAAATAAAAAGTTTTATATCCATTACTGTTTCCACAACACTAGTAAGTAATATGTTTGGTGATCCTGAAGACTAATAATTAACGAAGGAAAGAGTAATTCAGATTGTGATCATAATTGTCCTTACTATGGATCTATAGTACTAAATATTGACTATTTAAGCCAGTTGGTAGGAAGAAAAGAAGTTATTACAAAAAGAACAACAGAAAAAAAATTTAAAACCTGGATATCTGACTGTTTTATTCAGGCTTACATTAGAAACTGTGATAATGACAATTGATTTTGTTTAAAACATTGAAGCATTTCAGCATTGTTTATTTGTAATATTATTTTATTTCAAATATATGGAGGATGTTTTGATTGTCATTTTTGTTGTAGGCAGTGAAATAAGGCTCATAGTGTTGTCCAACAGTTTTCATTGGAAGTCTTTCAGTTTCTTCTGATCATATTAAACTTCGACCATTTGTCTGAAACTTTTCACGCTTCCATCTTACATTTGGCTGAAATTCTTAGAATTTTTTTCATAAAATAATTGCACTGTGATTGAAAATGAGGATAGGAGAGGTATAAATACCGTTGCAGTTTAAAGTGGTTTTTTGATCCTATGACATCTACATGTTTTTGTATAAGTGTAGTGCAAAAGACAACAGTGTGATACAGAAATAACTTTAAAGAGTTTGGTGGGAGAAGCAAGGGAGTTTCTGAAGGATAATTATCTGCAAGTGCTCTTTTGCTCTCTGACTGGTTGTGAAGCTGCAGCTGTTAAGAAAAGACAGAATTAAGATAATCTGTTCGGCCTTTCAGTTACATTGCACAGGGAAAAGAGAGACAACACAATTTGGCTCCAAAGTCAGCTTTGCAGAAGGGACTCTAAAAACAATATCCATATTTCATAAGACAAGAAGAGACAGTGCCTACCTGCCTTCTCCTTTCTTGCTGCTTAGTGGGTTGATATGTCATTATAATCCTAATTGATGGTACACGGCCTCTCTCCTTTCATGGTGCCATGAAAAAAAAGTTTAAAGGGAAGTGAAGAAAAAGTTCTGTACCAACCTAACCAGTACCTTTTTCTTTTACTTTTTAAAAAATTCCTTTTTAAGTTAAAGGAAGAGCCACTATGACCTACTCTAACTTTTTGAAAGGTATAAGGGTTTTCTGAATTAATCTTTTTTTAAGTCTGGGACCTGAGACTTAACTAGAAGATATCTTTCTCAAAAATATTTTTTCTTTATTTTAAAATCGGAGCAATGGGCAATTCAATTTTCTATGATCATTTTTCCATGCTGTTAATAATTAGATCTATCTGAAGAAAGGGAATGCTAATTTGTTTTTGTATGAAAGATGAAAATTTAACAGCTTTTGGTTTTGGGGTTTTTTTTGTGTCTGCGTGAATCAAATCGATGTGGAAAATTCCAGTAGGTCTACAGAACATTGCCTTTTCATAGCCATTTATTTTAGTTTTGATCCTTTAGGTTTATAAGCACAAAAATCCAAAATAAAAGAGCATAAGCAACATGTTTTGATGTTATGCGAATTAACCAATTAGTGTCTTTTTTTTTTTTTAATAAAAAGATAATGAAACCAATGTGTAATCAATTCATGGGAATGAGTTAACTGGTTTTTACCAAGATGACTGTTTCTTACCATTGTATAATTTTTCAGCTGACATCACTACTAAGTTCAATGTATTATCAATTCAGTATGCATAATATATATGAATGTACATACACATTCTTATGTGTAAACTGTAATCAAGGTGACACCAATTACTCTTTTTTCAGCAGAACAAGTGAATGGAATTTATTTCACCTCTCATTTCTAGTCCATTGGTCATTCTCCAGTTATTTTTGAATTTTTAACGCTGAAGCTGGTTGCAGCATTTTAGTAACTTCCACATTAAAGCAAATACAAAGGTAGTAATATCTTTGGTGTCCCTCAGGGGTCCGTACTGGGACCGGTGCTGTTTAACATCTTCATCAATGACTTAGACAGTGAGATCGAGTGCACCCTCAGCAAGTTTGCGGATGACACCAAACTGAGTGGTGCGGTTGACACACCACAAGGATGGGACATCATCCAAAGAGACCTGGACAGGCTGGAGAGGTGGACCTGTGTGAACCTCATGAGGTTCAACAAGGCCAAGTACAAGGTCCTGCACCTGGGTCGGGGTAACCCCCAGTATCAATACAGGCTGGGGGAAGAAAGGATCAAGAACAGCCCTGCCGAGAGGGACTTGGGGGTGCTCTTGGATGAAAAGCTGGACATGAGCCACCAATGTGCGCTGGCAGCCCAGAAGGCCAACCGTACCCTGGCTGCATCAGGAGAAGCATGGCCAGCAGGTCGAGGGAGGTGATTCTGCCCCTCTACTCTGCTCTGGTGAGACCTCACCTGGAGTACTGCGTCCAGCTCTGGAGCCCTCAGCGCAAGAAGGGCATGGAACTGTTGGAGTGGGTCCAGAGGAGGGCTACAAAAATGATCCGAGGGCTGGAGCACCTCTCCTCTGAGGACAGGCTGAGAGAGTTGGGCTTGTTCAGTCTAGAGAAAAGGCGGCTGCGGGGAGACCTGATTACGGCCTTTCAATACCTAAAGGGGGCCTATAGGAAAGAGGGGGAAAATCTTTTTAGTAGGGCCAGCTGTGTTAGGACAAGGGGTAATGGTTTTAAACTAAAACAGGGTAGGTTTAGGCTAGATATAAGGAAGAAATTCTTTACAATGAGGGTGGTAAAACACTGGAACAGGTTGCCCAGAGAGGTAGTGGAGGCCCCATCCCTGGAAACACTCAAGGCCAGGTTGGATGGGGCTCTGAGCAACCTGATCTAGTTAGCGGTGTCCCTGCTGACTGCAGGGGGTTTGGACTAGATGACCTCTAGGGGTCCCTTCCAACCCAAAACATTCTATGATTCTATGATCTTTCTGTACCATGAATTTTAATTCTTCTTCAGAGCCACTGCTTACCAGCATTCTTCATTCTGTAAGTACTTCCTTCATTAATGTTAAAGTTTGCCATAATGTCATGCCAGGTTTGGTTTTAGCCCCCTGACTGAAAAATGAAGACTATTTATCTGTTACCAGTTCTCTTCTGTATTTTGTTTTGTTGTCATTTACAAACTTAGCCAATAAGGATTTAATTGTATTTTGGTTGCTAACAACCTTATAAACAGAGTAGAATCAGGAACTGATCCTTGTGGGATCTCTAAGATGCACATCTGCTCACTGAGGAGCCTTCACTTACAATTAATTATACTTTGAGACTTTCTGGTTATTCAGAGCTGAATATGTGTAATGTGTACCATGGTGATTTTCTGGTCTTCTGCCTTCCTAGCAATATGTCACACAGTACCAAGTCAAACACGTTACTGAAGTCTAATTGCATTACATTTAACCAAATTTTTCATTTCATCAGCTATTATCAAATTAGGTACACAGGTTTAATTTTTTTTAATAGTTTTTTATGTCCTCATTTAGCCAAGCTTGGAAAAAGAAAAGGGTCTGCCTCAGATACAGGCAATCTGAAGGCATTCCTGCTGCAATTATAAATTGCTTAAACCACCAAATATTGACCTTTCATATAAAATTACATGGTTAGAGCTTTAGGCATCTGTTGTGCACCTGGCATCTCATTTTAGCATGCAGGGGTACATAAGCAAATAAGATGAGATCACACCTCTTCAAAAGTCTAATCTACCATGTCAGTAGATAAAAATTAGCTAGATTGTCATCTGTCAACATCCATCCTTTGTAAGAAGTTCTGTTTCAGAGAATGGGACCATTTCATTAGGACTGTGTCTTCTGTGTATTAGAATTTCAGTACTGAAACTCACATACACTAAGATTCAGGATGATGCCCTTAAGATCTATTCCTATGTATGAGCTATGAATAGAGGAAACCAAATAGCACTGCAGCTGAAAACTGACTCAGTTTTTTAAGCTCACCTATGATAAGCCAAAATCATTAAAAATAGTTTTCAAATTCTATTCTGCACATTCACTTGCGTATCTTTGAAATTACACTTTTTCAGACTTGCGCTATCTGTCCATTTTACCAGACAACAAATTTTTGACTTGCAGACTATTTTATTATACTTCAATTTCCCATATCAGTCACTTATTTAATATTAAAGTTTGTCTTAGTAGGAGTGTCAGTGCTCAGGGTAATATTTTTATACTATCCTGTATTTCTTCCAGTATAGAGTACTCTATAAGACATATCTGTGATGGGATAATAATTTTCCATCTCCTTCACCTCAGTTCCAGTATTTGTCATTACTTTTATTACCATCTGTCTTCTTTTTTTTGGCTGTTGTCTTGAAAACCCCAGAAATGGTCTTTTGCCATGTAATTTCTAACTTAGCATTTGGTTTTACTCTTTAACCCTAGCTGGTAGAGTATCCATAATATAAAATAATGGTCTTCTGCCCTCCACTGCCTGCAGTTGCTTGATGAGTAACTTCACACTGAATAGGAAGGCTGAGAAATCTATGAGAGTAAACTGAGTGGCACAGGTATGACTGGGTTTGGATGTTTTGGAGAAATCAGCAAGGTTCTTTTATCTAAGCTCTCAAGATGTAGTTAGAGTTTTCTGGCTTATCGGAATTTAAGAAGTGACAAGGCAAGCTGGTGAAAGATATTGGTTTTATAACATGAAGATCTACACCATCTACTTCTGCCACCCTATCTTTGACCAGCGATAATTGTCTACTATTGCTATATCTTCATAAAGTTACTGAGGGTTCCTTTGTGCCCACTAAGCTTTCCACTGCCCCAACTAGTGTTTCTTGGAATGTCAAAGAAAATACAATTTATTCTTAATTTATTTCCATAAAAAGTATTTCTAAACAACATCTCTTCCTACCTTCTTAGGCTTAGCAATGACTGTAGGATATGCTGCATGCTGGTTTTGATGTAGTTTGCTCTGGTTCAGTCTGTTGTCTCCAACACTTTCAAACCATTTGAGGCTCACCATTGCCAAAATAGGAATTCTTTTAAACTTGTGACACTGGGACTAGTTCTGACATTGCTAAATAAGGTGAAAAAAGATTCATTGCAAAAACAGAAAACTCCCTTACTATCAAGATGTTTTCTAGAAAGTGAAGAAAAAGCTACAGTAAATTAACTTACCTTGTTGATAGTGTTACACTGAAAATCTAGTTATGGGCAAAAATTATGCACAACTTATGTGTGGAGCCAATAGGACATTTATTTGGGGACTTATTTTAATGGTAATAGTTCAGACTTTCCAGGGGGCAGTTCAATGTACATAGCCTCCTCTTCTATGGTAATGTTTCTGAGAATTACTTAAACCTGCTGTTCTGTGGAAACAGGTGCTTTCTCCAGACTTGGTGCTGTTATTGTCCCATGTCCTGGAATATTTTGAAGGTCTTCTAACTGCTTCCAATCTGAATTTTGAAAGGTTATCTAAGATAAACTCTTATATTCCCAAAGTTATTTTTTGATGTATATATTTGAATTTATTTTAATCTTCATGAAGACATGATAATCGCGATCCTTGGTGAATCTGTGTTTTATGGCGAAGTGACAATGACAGTTTAAGGACTGCAATTCTTTGGAATAATCCTTGTTTAGTTCTGTATGTAAATTACGTTCTAACTTTGCAAGCTGCAGAGCTATATATTCTAATTAAGAAATATATTTATGAAAACAGAGACAAGATACATGTTGGAGAGATTCATTAGTAACGGAAGATTCCCAGGAAGATTACAAGTCAGCAGTGGTCTATTTTTATTGATTAAAAGGCATATCTGAGGGCATGGCTCTTTGGGGAGCCACAAAAGTTGTAAAAAAAATAGGAAGAGATGCTTAACTCAGAATATGCTTTTTATTTTGTGAAGATATTTATTTATGCTTTACAATCTCAGCATTTCATTGGAAAATTTGGTGAGCATGAGGGAATAATAAGGAGGAAATTAGCCTCATTGTCAACCTTGATTGACATAAAAGCCAATAACAGCAGAAATGCAGTCAGGAAAATAATAGTGATCCCTACTCTGAGCAATCAAATAGAAAGGAAACAAGCTGTTTGGTTTTTGTCTTCCTGGAATACTGCTACTTAACTGTCCACTTAGCATTATTTTTGGGTGTGTGAATGTATTGTTCATAATTTTTAAAAGTCTAAGTACTTGTTCATCTGAACCTTGCCCTCACGTGGTAAATATGTATGACTAAACATATGTAAGAATTAAGAGAAAGGAGGGCTAATTTTGCTAAAGGGTGATAAACACGCTATGACTTGCAGCAGTTTTCAAGATGATTGATTCCCTATTATTTGTTCTTGCATCTTGGATCCCACTTCAAGAAGCTGTAGCTCTTCAAGAAGGCAAATAATTCACGTGCTTGCATTCATCCCAAACAATAACTTAATGACATTTTATCCCACTGGCTAGACTATGAAAAAAAATGGAGACTATAAATGCTTATCTTTGTAAATAGCAGTAGAAACAAAAGGGAACATGACTTTGAAATAATCTTCCCTAAATTATGGAAAATATTATATAAATCCTTTATGCATTAAAAAATCATTTGTTTTATCCTTTAATGTATTTTTCCATGGAACATTAGAAGAAAAAATACAAGCTTCGCATTAATGGAAAAATGTTTATAAAGATCACTTTCTGAGAATAATGAATACTCACTGTAATATTCTATATTAGCTATTTGCATTTATAGCGATAGTGACCTCTATATTTCTAAAACTTTCAGCACATCAGAAATGTATTGACTGACTGTTTCTTCAAGGAGAGAATATACCTCTTTTCTGTTACATCTGTTATCTATCTGCCCTGTTTGTATTTTTTGCTGTATTGTATTTTGAGGTGAAAGCCACTTTAGGGATTAGCATTAATATTCAGAAATACATTTTTCTTCTGATTTTGTCCTGTCCTCATCCTTATGAAGTCAGCTGAGAATGCAAGGTTAGATCCCCTAGCTGTCTAATTTTCACAAGGGAGGTTTTCATAATATTACCAGCCTCACTTTTTATCTTTGGGGAATGAGAGAATTCATGATTTTTCCTGACGTTTTGAGGTAATGAAGTCTTGAACTCTGTGGTGTGTGCAATATCCTTTGCAAGGTAAGTTTTAGGATTGTTAAATTAATTTAATTTCACATTATACGTGAGGGGGAGAAAACTATTCTTCAAACAACATCAGTCTTCATGCACTTCTTCTGAGGTGCCCCCAGGTAGCATATAAATAGATTATTTTTCACTGGGCAGTGCTGGGCAGGAGCACATTCACAACTGTAGCCTTACTAATGATTTTGCCATTACTAAAAAAAGGCCATAGACTTTGTATTGATCTGGGAGTGCAGGATCTCAGGACTTGTGCAGGTCTGCCTTGGACAGAGTTTATTTTAGTGTTTTCTAATAATTGCATGGTGGTCAAGTGACCATAGCTTCACCTGGGTTAGTGTAAGCTCTGTGAATCCAATGTATTTTAAAAGGTCTGACAAACCTAGGTTTGTCACTGTATATTAAACAACAGATAATTGGGGCTGGGGGAGCATGTTGTGCAAGCTGTAGTTGGGAACCAACAAGAAAGTAGCAAACTGTGATAAGTAAACATGTAAAAGGGGCCCAAATTGTGACCAAGACTGAGGAGAAAAGGACCTCACCACCATCACCATGATCAAAATCCTCCCAGTTCAGATCTCAGGATGTTGACAACTCCTTTTAACTCTTCCTTATTCTTGAGGAAGAATGAAACTGCCAAACTCAGGATCCAGGGTAAGCGTGACATTGGGGAAGAGAAAGCTTTCTATAGTTGTTAAATGGTATTATTAAAGAGGTTTTCTTCATTAATTAGATAATTTTGTTGATTGGATGGTTAAAAGATTAACTAAACTAACAATAAATTCTTATCTTCATATATATATGGTGTGCTCCCTTTTGTCTCTAACAAGATTTTGACTGTAACGTGATCTGTCAACCCACATGATTATGGCAAAAATATAGTCTGCTATGGCTTTTCTTGAGTGTCTTGTCTGACACACGTAGTCCTGGAGAAGAACACCCAGAAGCATTAACATGGGTTCTACAAGCACTGAAATCATTATAAGAGGAAAACAGAAAAGCAGATGCGTGTGTTTCTAATCTAGGAAAAATGTAGAGGATATTTTCTCTGTTTTTCAAAATCCATAAGTCAGACCAGTGCAGAAAGGAAACTCTTGGAAGGTTTGCAGATGACTTGATTAGATTTCCTTTGAGGGTTCAGGACTAGTAGAACCTAGACGTATACTGCTCTTTCTTTAAAAAGATACAGTTGTTATCCCTTTCTGAGATATAATGCAACTCTACTTGTATGCAAACTCTGCCTTCTCTCAAATAATAACATTGCTAACTGCAGTTTACTTTTGTTTTTCTGGTCTCTAAAAATCAAAAAGTCTTGTACATCTATGCTTATAACACCACTACCAATTACTCCAAATAACAGAAAAAGCTATAGGTTGGATGCAGAAAAAAGTCATCTTTTATAAAAGTAATTAGTATAATCTTGCAAAATGAAAGGGAGGTGCTATTTTATAGTTTAAATTTCTCAGTCTTCTATTTAGCACCTGCACAACACAATATGTACAAGGTTGTAACAAGTAATTTAAAAGAATAACAGTAGAATTTGTTTATTTGCTGAGTTCCAGATCATATTTAGGTTTTAAGTAATTCACTGTACACCTAAAATTCACATTGCTGGCAGAATGTGCAGCTAAAATAATCTCATTTATTGCTGATTGCTGTTTATTACTGACAAGTAATAAATGCAGGATTAATGTTAATTACTGTTCAGCTTGTATGTTTTCAGTGTAGGTAATTAAAACAAGAAAATTTTTAAGTATTAGGCCCAATGCACAGTAACTTTACTTTCTTGAGAACTCTAGCATAGTGGACCTTAGGACTGCTCCTCTTCCTACTGACATCAGAGGCAAGACTCCATCAAGCCTTTCTGAATGTAAATGATCAGGTCTCCATACTCAGAACTCCCCTCACTCAGTGAGAAAGAGATTTATGTGACCTCATCTCAACTGTTTACAATTACTTCAAATATTTCTTGCTAAAGAAGATAAAGCTACATTTTACTATGTGGAGAACAGTTTGCACCAGCGCAAAGATGCCTGCCATAATGATGTACAACTTCAGAAATACACATTTTTCCTTACTGTTGCCCAGATTTATTGCCAACATAATTAAAAGAGCTTTAGATTGATATTCCATTACAAATGTATGCTATTTTATTTCTTCATTGCAGATAATTTTAAAATTAATGATGATGTTGACTTTCTCTCAGCATTAACTGATGCCTTTATTTGTGTCCACATTAAATGTGGAAAGATGTTGGTTTATATATTTGATTATTTTAATTTTAAGTTGCTGGTTTTGTCAGACTGACAAATGTACTAAACATTAATGAATTTTATTGACCACTGCTGTGACACGACAAACTATTTTTACAGTCTTGATACAGGAAAAAGTCCTTAACTTTCTTGTTCTAAGCAAAGCATAATGAAAGTTGGGCAACTATAAAGCAATAGAGATGCATCTAATGGGAGACTGATTCACATCCTAAACTACAGATTATGAGAAGAGCTGCCATAGCTCAGTATTGAAATAAAATGACTGCTCTGTTGATTAAATACACCTGTGAGGGTAAAAATGTCTTCTTTTTTCATGTGGAGACACCAAACTATCAAAATTATTTTCCATCAGGACTGCAAAAGTGATGGGCAACAATCTTTTTCAGTTCTACCTCTCCAGTATTATCAGGGCTCCTTCCAATCATAGCTTTCCTTGAATGCTTACTGACTGTTGCTTGGAGAGGTGGTATGATGCCACAACATGTATTATTTTCACCTGTTACAAGCAAGGATGTGGTAAGAGACCTTCCTCTAGTGAGGAGTAATAGGAAAACATCCTCCAAGGCAAAATCAAGGTGACACTGAATATGTTGTGGGATATGATATGACTTTCATCATAGACATTGTTTTCTATTAACATAGCATTATCAGCTTCAAATCATTAATAAGGCCTTGACATGTGAGGATGTGTTAATTGTTTCCGTTCATGATTTGTTCCATGTGATATAGAAGGGCAAAAAGCGGATGAGCACAATTTTGTGGGAGCAGTGCCTTTTAGTGGATACAGAAGTAAAAATAAGTAATGGAAATTATTAAAGGTGTAAAGAGATAATTGTAAAGTAAGAAGACCTAATGGCTATTAATGTCTGTCATAATAAATGAAGAGTTCATTGAACAAATTTTCAGGTAACGACCTCAGCATTCCTTGTACCATATGAATATTGTGTTTAGTTCCTTAAGCATTTGGTTCTATTTTAAGCATTAATCTTATTAGAATGCTGTTATCTGACACCTTCCTTTGCTTCTGACATATTCTAATCAACAGTCTCCTGGGATATGAGAAAGGTTAAGAGTTGTGTGTTCATCTTTGTAAGCATTCTGAAATTTCAGTATTACAAATTCAAACATAGTGTTGGGAAAAAAAAAAGTTCTTGCTGCTCAAAGGATTTCAAGGAGGGACTTTCAAACTCCTTACAAGTGGACTGATCTTGATATTTGGCTTAAAATTGATGGTGTCTGCCATAGACCTTTATTTCTGCTTCTAACTCAGGCTAATTGTGCTGGATCAAGACAAGAATTCTGTCACATTTTTACCGTTAAATTTCCAGAACTTCATTTTGCCAATTTTTGAGGAGCCTAATGTGCATCAAGTGCTGATGTTATACATATTTTTGGCATGGTTGGAAATCCCTGTGCATCTGTAGGGTAAAGATTTTGTGGTTTAGATCTATGAAAAGGAACAGGCTGAGGAGACATGCTAAATAGGTAATTTTTTTCCATGGAGATGAGATAAACATTTGCTTTCAAAAACCATATCCTGTATGTAAAAAGAAGACATAGTTAATTCTTTTCAGAGTATTTGATAATTTTTTGCATAGAACAGAGAAATACTACACGAACTCAGGAATCTTTGCGGGTTTTCCAGTGTCATGGTTTAACCCCAGTCAGCAACTAAGCACCAGCCAGCCACTCGCTCACTCCCCACTGGTGGTATAGGGGACAGAATCAGAAGAGTAAAAGTGAGAAAACTCGTGGGTTGAGACAAAGACAGTTTAATAGGGAAAGCAAAAGCCATGCACACAAGCAAATCAAACCAAGGAATTCATTCTCTGCTTCCCATGGGCAGGTGGGTGTTCAGCCATCTCCAGGACAGCAGGGCTCCATCGCACGTAACGGTGACTTGGGAAGACAAACACCATCACTCTGAATGTCCCCCCCTTCCTTCTTCTCCCAGCTTTATATGATGAGCAGGACCTCATATAGTCTGGAATACTCCTGTGGCCAGTTTGGGTCAGCTGTCCCAGCTGTGCCCCCTCCCAGCTTCTTGTACACCCCCAGCCTACTTGCTGGTGGGGTGGGGTGAGAAGCAGAAAAGGCTGTGATGCAATAGCGAAAACATGCCTGTGTTATCAATGCTATTTTTAGCACAAATCCAAAACCTAGCCCCATACTAGCTACTCTGAAGAACATTAACTCTACCTCAGCCAAAACCAGCACACCCAGTCAGCAACTCCAGCATCAGTATAGGTAGAAATTATTCCCCTCAAGAATATTTGCCCTGTTAAATATCTCCTGGCCTGTGAATCAAATAATTGTTCTCATGATTAAACACATGGCTCATCCTGTTTCAGTACATATTGGTAATACCAGACAGAAGGTTTATTTAAACACATTCTGGACTGGAGGATCCAAGTTGTGCTATTGGGGAGCCAAGTTCAGGAAGCTCAGTGAAGCATTGCAGATAAGCAGGGAGGATGCCAAGCCTGGGGTGGCAGAAGAACATGCAGGATGATACTTTTATCATTGGCTAAGTCTACCACTCTCTGATTAGTGGCCTTTTTGATCCATGAAGTAGGAAGAACTTGGACAGAGAGTGGTAAAGTAGCTTAAGAAAGTGTGAATGTTTCTGGTTTTCCAGAATGACCTCTGAATTGATTAGTACTTTAAATATTATTTCTAACTTTTTTTTTGCTTGGTTTGTTCTTCACAGTTACCAGTGTGAAAAATAAGATTCAGAATAGGGAAAGTAAGTTAGTCAAGGCCGAGGTCCTTATTTAGCTCACAGAATTATGGCTAAATTCATACTTATCAAATATCAGTTGCTTATTGAGTTACCTTCTGAGCATAGACCTCGCATCAATGCATCCATTTTCCTCCCTATCCTAAGTGAATTGTCCGTTTTTAATTCAATTAGCCTTGCTCACTGGTTCAATAGTTCACAAGGTTAATATATTAATGTTTTTGTGGAAAGATGCCAATCACTCCTAAACTTTGCCTGAAGAACCACTCGAAGTGAAAGTATGCTTAAGAAATTTGAATGTTAGAAGTATATTTTTAATGGATATAAATCCATGCTTTGTCATTATGCTGGTGGGCTTACTTAACTGAGCAATACTTTGGTTTACTACTCTGTACTGCAAGGAAAGAAATGCCTCTGTAGTGCAAGATTTCTGTTTCTTGGATCACTTCCATGTGTAATCTTTATCTCTAAGTCAGTAATTGTGAAGTCTGAGACAATTCAGCTTCTGTTTCATTTTCAGATGCAGGACATTTTCTTTACTGTTATTTTTTTTTATTGCTGTTTGTGGATTTAACACTGGCTTTTAATGTTTGGTATAGATAAGTGTCACGGTCTCATTTGTTATAAAGTAACATAGATACTTCAGCAATGAGGTCTAAGGAGGACTGTTAATGAGTAAGAATAATGAATAAACTTTATTTGACTAAAATAAAGACAAACCGACACACTTGTTTTTTTCTTAACGCAACATATTTCTGAAAATTTTGCCTGGTGTCTGCATAGATATAAAATGAAATCAATGTGGAATTGCATTACTTTTGATTTTTCTAAGTTGGTACATTTAGGTGAATTTGTTTCCATGAGAACAGATTGCTGAGGAAATCATTCAGCTTACGTCTTACCGGACTGATCGATGTACTCTGAATTTTGTTGCAGGTAAAATGTCCTGCATTGACTGGGTAGAGAGATTACATTAAACCAGGCAAGTTTAGGGATGTGCCAAGAAGATTTTTGTTTCCTTCCATCATTGATGAGGATTGCCTTATGACTTAACCAACATCCTGATAAGAAGTCATAGTACAGGGCAGACCTGGTCATCTTATTTCTGAGGAATGCAGGCCCCTATTTTTGTCTGCCTAAATGCAGTATATGTTGGAGATGGAATATTTTATGGTTACATTAAGCTACACTACTTCTAAGTAGATGGCTGAAGCTTAACATAGTCATTCAAAACTCTGCATGGACTTCCAGTTTTAGAAAAATTGCCATCATGTTAGAAAAATTGTATACCAGGTTTTTTTCCTAACAAATGTTTTTTTCCTCCTGCACTTGACTTTCTGCTGGTCATGGACATGTGATATTTTGCCTTGTGGATCAGCATGAACATGTTTTAAGCTAAAGGAGATATTAATGACTTTAACTCCCAAGCCTTTTGCTTTAGGATCTTTTCCCAGTAGCCCTCTCTTCTGATGATGTAAAAATATCCTGAGAATGCCCATGCAAAGTTGACTGTCATAAAGGGCACACTGGACAATGGGTCCTTCAGGCTTTGGGTTTTACTGTTGTAGGATATACTCTATATAGTTGCTATAAGGTTTCTATATGGGAGTTTGCTAGATTTGTTTCCTGTAGTAGCAGTTTCATTTGGAATTGAAGCACAAAGTACATATTTTTATCAGATTCTCTATTATAAGAGCAGAAACTAGAGGAGAAAATTACAGGTTAATAATGACTGTGCAGACTTTTATAAAAATGTATGTTTGGAAGCAAAAGGTATAAAGTATGTGATTATAATGTGACCTGTAGAACTATGAGCACTTCAGAGTTCTACACACATTTTGTAACTTTCCAATTTCATTTGTAAAAACATATATAAAAAAATATATAATATGCATATAATTTCAGGCGTTGTAATGATGGCAATTTAAAGATCAACAAAAACGCCTAGTATATTAATGCAGCATTGACAAGTCATTATTCTTTAAAATCTATATTAATCATCAGTAATTAGGAGTACAATGTGGATTACTTGAAGCCTGCATTGTTGTTGATTGTACACTCTAGTTTGTATCTAGTTTTAATGGCCCTCATCAAGTTCTGATCCTTGGAAGTAATTGATTGTGATAATTACTAAAATTGTCATAAAATCCTAGTAAAGAGGGAACAAACTGAGAACAAATGCCCTACTGGTGTCTCTACATTGCAGAATCCTCCCTCCTTGCACAGCCCTTCTGCTTTTATAATGGTTTGATTTATTTAATCAGAAGTGCACCACCAGTTGCTTTTGATGTCTGAGGTAAAAGTCATCCATATGATGGGTCAACAAGTATAGTTACTGGACTGAATATAGTCAACAGATCCCCTCGCAAAGGGGAAAAAAGAAAGGGTCCACAGTGAATCCAACCTACCTCCTGCAATGTGTAGACCTGTGTAGTGTCAATCTGCCTCTGACATCTGGGGTAGGGATGGGTTATTTATCTTTATACTTCCTAAAACATGCATTGTACTAGTCAAGACAGAATGTCTTTCTCGTATAACTTTACTTTTTTGGAGATGGCGAATTAAATCTGCTCACTGAGTTCAATAGATCTATTTAATTTCTATCCTTTGGCTCAAGTGCTTAATGTTAGCACAATTAATGCAGATAATCTACTACTGTTTAATAATCTATGCTCTCTACTGTCTAATAATCTGGGTTAGAGTAAAACCTGATCTGCTATTACACATAACACCAGCACCATGAAGATACGTGACATTGAAATGAAAAATGAGACTGTTTGAATGTCTTTTAATAGCTTGTAGGAATAAAAAAGGGGTAGCCCTGTGTATATATTAAAAAATACAGATTTTCTCCCTAAATTTCTAAAACTTCTGTGACAAGCAATGTCATATAAAAGTTCTGGCCTTTATCTCTAAGTTTTGTCTATGTGAAAATTCAGCTAAATCGGTTCAAATATGGAGGTCAACAAAACCTTGCATTACAACTCATTGCATCATTATTTTGCTTACCAAGAGTCTTTATTTATCTTCAATTTGCCTGACATTATTTTTTAAATCCTGTTGTATCTAAATTTTAAGTAAAGATGATCCTTGTTTTGGAGATGAGTCCTGTTGTCTGATTCCATTCTTTCTGGGATACAATGCTGCCACAAAATTTGTTTTTCAAGGCCCAAGATAGTTTTTTGGGCTGAAGTTCCATATGGGCCATGTTCCCTGGGTGCAGTATAAAGCATGTTTCTCATTCCTTGCCCTGTCCAGACTGGCTCAAGGGCTATCACATGGACTATCTGTGATCGTTTCAAAGGTTTGTCACTGCTCAGGACCAGTGTTGAAACAGTTCTTTCAGGTCACTTGATAGAGACGGCTCACCAACTGACTGTAATCCAGAATATGCATTCTCAAGAAACCCAAAACACATAAGAAAATTTGTGTTTCTTTTTTGTTAGCTGGTAGAGGTGTGGCTGTTATTTTACTGATTGCATCCATTGAAATATGGTGCCCACCTTGCCATTTTATTCTAAAAACTGGATCTCCCCCCCAAGTCCTTTGACCTTTTTTTTTTATGGCAAAACAAACTTTCAGAAGGATCTGGTTTATTCTTTTCCTTTTCTCAAACATTTCCTCTGCTATGTTGCCCCACATAATGTTGTCAGTAAAACATGGTCCTGAGCAACCAGATCCGGATTATCCTGCGGGAGCAGGGGGTTGGACTAAATGACGTACAGAGATCCCTCCCCACCCCAACCCTTCTGCAAAGATGTTATTCTATGATTCTGTGGTTATTGAAGCAATGGTATGTGGTTCTAATCTCTAGTGTTTTGGCTCAGCATTGACTTGTTTTAGCAGCAGGGCATCCATGGTGCACCTTGTGGATTTAAAGCTGGTCACCTCTTACACTACCATTGAAGGGGCAGCAGAAGGTATCATTCCAGCCAGTGGTACGACTGTACTTTAAGTGCTACAAGGATGCATATGTGAGTAACCTATGTGATTCAGTGCCAGACTAGTTGTGTTTCACGTGTTGAAACTGAACCCTTCCAAGGTGACATTCATTTGTGTGTTGTGTACTATTCATTTGTGTGTTGTGTACTAGCTTGAGCATGTGTTTTCTTGCCTTTTATATATAGGAATATTATCCACTTTAGCTGTAAACATTTCCAGGTCATTAGTTGTTGCCATGACTTTTTATTAATGATTTTGTGACTCAGAGCTTATTTTTCCTGGTACCAAGGCATCTGAAGATGCCATAAAAGGTCATTAACATTTTCTGAAATGCCTGCATATTTGTCCATAATTAACTTATTGTTACAAGCTCCTTCCTTATTTAAGTATAATGCCAGACCCTGAATAAAATCCTTCACTCCAATAAAGGGGCAGCCAAAGACTGTCAAAATGAGCATGGCATAAGGATGGGTGGAGCATCTGGCTGACCCTTAGATGTTAAAGCACCCAGATGGACTTTAAATCCCAGAGCATGTGGAAGCAATAGCAATCCTCAGAAGCCCCAAATGGATCCCTGAGGATATACCTTACCATGTCTGCTGTTTCAAAAGACTTTTTCCCTAAACTATGCACAGACTGATGCTTGGATTTATTACCTGGTAACTTTATTGACATTCTTGACATGATATGCCAACAATGACAATAAATAGGGGGGTCCTTCTCATTAAAATGTTTAAATCCATGAATGCAGATAATTTTGGAAATCACTCTTGTAAAAGTTATCCGTGCTATAAAATATATAAGAAATAAACAGTCGTAATCCCAATAAACAACTTCCTAGATTCAGATCCCAAGTGTTTTAAGGACTGCTGAGCATTATGACCCATAGCTTGACATAGGCAAGCTTTATAAACTTTTCCCAGTTAAGAGTCTACTGTGAACAAAAAAAATCACTTGAAGTGTCACTTTTGTTTTATTTTACTTTATTAATATTCTCAGATATGATCCACCATTCCCAAGCATTATTTTCCATCACCAGCTCTCTCATCACCCCTGCAGTAGCCATGTTCCTAAGATTAAGACTATAAATTGACTATGTTGATTCTTTAAGGAGAAAACCACATTAGATGCAGAGTAAGAGTTGCAAGCTGAGCCTGTTATAAATCTTGACTCTTTACACCACATGGAGCCCTAAGGAAATGGTATCCAGGATTGTATTTCATAGAACTTTAATGCATTTCAGGCTGTGCTTGCACTATGCTAGAAATATATTTATGATGTGACCTGAGGAATTATGTGGGTGTCAGACTGATAGAATGGCAACAGGTAACTTAGAGATGAAAAGGAAAGAAAAATGGGTGTCACACCTCTAATATCAAGGATTAGAAGGCAAGGAAGAGGAAAGTAGAAGGGGGAAGACAGAAAGGAAAGGATTTTTTTTTTCTAAAGCAAATCGTAAATAAAGGAGAACACACCTAAACAGTAATCAGTCTGGGATCCTCTCCAGATGTTCTGAGAAGATTCAGGGCTCCATTTTCTTGAAGTTTTTGCCAGCTAGAAAGATTTGAGTCTTAGGTAACTATTTAAAAGGCACTCTCTGTTTGACATCCGGGCAGTTTTAAAGAGCTGGAAATTCTGAATCTACTTTTCATTTCCAATGCTGTGTATGTTGCTTAGCTGGAGAAATAAAAAAAAAACGTGTTTTCACATTATCTGTATATGGATGTGCTGGTTATACAGGGAAAATGATAAAACTGACTGCAGCTTATGCAAAAAAAGATGGCGTGAAATGCATAAAGTACATTAACTGGTATGATAGGAAGAAATCCATTTGATCACATTGATTTTTATTACAATATCATTTGCAGAAATGGCATAGTAAAAAATCCCAACATATTGAACGATTTTTAAGTTGGTGGTGTTCCTTTTTAATTCAATTAAAATTAAGCAGTGAAAAGAGATTAAGGAGGTTTGGAGGTGAGGGGAAAAGCAGTGGAAAGAAAAGTCTCTTGCACATCTAGTTGTCTTGTTACCTATGTTAAAAAGTTGTTACTCTGAGCTCCTGATGCTTGATTAGTGTACTGGTATATTGCATCCTTCTTTTACACAAGTTGTTAGACCTGCCAGCAGCTTCAGGACTTAAGACAGGAAATGTATTTGCATGAATGCTGACATATTCTGACTTGCAGCTTCCATAGTATAACACAGAGCGGGCACTGTATATAGGGTTTGCCCTGATACAACCAGACTTCTGTGCAAGAGAAGAGCCTTATATGCATTCATGGCATGATTCAAGATCAGGTAATGTTCCACTGTGACAGGTTACTGAGTTTACTTTTAAAGCAGCATTAAAATGTTGCTCTCTGAGAAGTAGGACTTCATAGTAAACTATAACAAATTTATAAATCAAATAATACAGGTTTCCATCAGGAGATATAAATGTATCCTCTGAGCTTCATACACACTGGGGTTAAACATCTCCAGTTTGAGGTGTCTAGCATAAGTCAGCCTGGGTTTATTGATTTTATTGCTACTTAATATCTTTATTTAATGTTTTGTTGTCCTGTTGAAATTCTACAAAAGTCAGCATTGATGTCTTACACTGATAAGTTCTGAATCTCAGGAGCCTCATTTTGTTTGGAGAAATCAGAGCTGATAATATTAGCTATAAATGCTGTCAGATGCACCCTCAATCATAATTTTTTCCCATATGTAGTAGATTTAACTGTTATTTCCTTGTGCCAGTGTCAGTCACTGTTTAAATCATAGAATATCTCAAGTTGGAAAGGATCCAAAAGGACCATTGAGTCCAATTCTCTGCTCCTCACAAGACTACTGTGCTGGTTTTGGTTGGGATAGTTAATTTCCATATGATATGACATCATGCTCAGCATATAAAGCTGGGGGAAAAAGAAGGAAGGGGGGGACATCTGGAGTGATGGTGTTTGTCTTCCCAAGTCACCGTTACGTGTGATGGAGCCCTGCTGTCCTGGAGATGGCTGAACACCTGCCTGCCCATGGGAAGCAGTGAATGAATTCTTTGGTTTGCTCTGCTTGTGTGCGGCTTTTGCTTTACTTACCAAACTGTCTTTATCTCAACTCTCAAGTCTTTTCACTTTAACCCTTCTGATTCTGCCCCCCATTCCACCATGGGGGAGTGAGTGAGTGGCTGGCTGGTGCTTAGTTGCTGTCTGGGGTTAAACCACAAGAACTACCTAAAATCAAACCATATGGCTAAGCACCTTGTCCAGATGCTCCTTGACCACTGACAGGCTTGGTGTCATGACCACTTCCCTGGGGAGCCTGTTCCAGTGTCTGACAACTCCCTCAGTGATGAACCTTTTTCCAATGTCCAGTCTCAACTTCCCCTGACACAGCTTAATTCCATTTCCTTGTGTACTACCATTGGTCACCAGAAAGAGGACATCAGCACCTCCCCCCTTGGCTGCCCCCCCTGGAGGGAGTTGTGTACTATGATAAGGTCACCTCTCAGCCTTCTCTCTCCGAGTTGAATAAACAAAGTGATCTTAGCCACTCCTTCTAAGTCTTGCCCTTGAACATTTGAACATTTGAACCATCTTGGTTATGCTCCTCTGGACACAATCTAATAGTTTTATGTCCTTCTTACATTGAGGTGCCCAAAACTGCACAGAGTAGTAGGGGTGGGGCCACACCAGTGTGATGTAGAATGGGACAACCACCTCCCTCAACCAGCTAGCTATGCTGTGCTTGATGCACCCCAGGACCTGGTCAGTCCTTTTTGCTGTCAGGGCCTGCTATTGACTCAACTTAGCATGGTTTTAAAGAGTATTATATTTTTAAGCCCCTCTTCACCTAATTTATATGTTTATTCACTTTTAAGGTAACTTTTCTTCGCTCTACTTCATCTTATTAAAATAAGTATTTAATGAAATTGATAGACCAGGTTTTTCTCTGCTGGATTAATTTTCCAGTAACTGGTCTTTCTCTTTTTATCTGCAAGTTGTGCAGGGCTCCACCTTGAATGCAATGCTGACAGATTAAGATCAAAGTCTACTCTCTTAAAATCCAGGGCTGCAGTCATAGAATCATAGAATCATAGAATGTTTTGGGTTGGAAGGGACCCCTAGAGGTCATCTAGTCCAACCCCACAGTCCTTCATTTTGGCCTGCTCGGTCCTTGACTTTTACACCCACAGCCAGGTCTTCCTTTTTTGTAAGTATCAGGCCCAGTAGAGCATCTTCTCTCATCCATTACCAATGCTGGTTCCTCAATCATCTATGTCAGGAAATTGTTACCAGTGGACTCCAGAAATCTCCAGGTTTCTTGTGCCCTGCTGTGTTGTCCTTCCAGCAGATATCACGGTGGTTAAAGCCCTAGATCACTGCTTTTTTACAGAGCATTGCATAAAAAATGATACCAGATACAAGTGATTTTAATAATCAGGATGCTTGCAGTTCTTTCATACAAAGTAAACTGTATACACAAACAATGATAATTAAAGATTCAATATGAGTTCATGGAAAATTGATTCCACTAAACTAGCTGTATGTAATTTTATTGAAATACTAAGTATTACAAATTTGTTTATATTTTATTAATACAATTATAATTAAGTTTCTCTAACACGTAGTTATTATACAACATTTTTATTAAGAATCTGGAATGGTATGAAAAAAAAATGACACATATTAAGCAGATTGAATGTGGATTAGATAATATATCCCAAAACAGAATGAGGAAAGAGCCATTAACTAGTTGTTTCAATGAGAATGTTTTTGGTCTTATGTTATTTTTCTTCTAAATCACTGACAAAATCTTCACTGATGAATGTGAATGTGCTACAAAATTCAAAGAAATGGTTATTAATGAAGAGATACAGTGTTTGTACAATGTTATTTATTTTTATTCAATTACGAGAATCTTATTTTTTACCATGGCCAGGTGTATGATCATACATCTGTAATAAATAAGGTATTTATTCTGTAGTTCCTGCTTACAGTATTTATTATTGAGAAGTGTTTGTGAAAAGCTATAAGCACAACTGTAATATAGAAAGCCTTAGCATTATTATGTAAGTTTAAACAGTGGTATACACGGAAAAATGAATCTGAACTATAATAGCTGGGCATGACTGATGTGCAGTTGGAAATGCAAGGAAAGTAAGCCCTGCTGGCTGAATAAAAGAGACAGAAAGGCAAAGGCTCTTTCCATCTTTCTGCTGACTATATGGCCTCTACATCACTATTAAACGTTGAACACCCTGTCATCTATCTAGCTTGAAACTGAGGTCTTGGAAATGCGCTTACTACAATAACCAGGTCAAGAACGTGCAAGTAATTAGGCTGCGTGATAGATTGCCAGCAGTGTGCCCAGGTGGCCAAGAAGGCCAACAGCATCCTGGCTTGTATCAGGAATAGTGTGGCCAGCAGGAGTAGGGAAGTGATCGTGCCCCAGCACTCTGCACTGGTGAGGCTGCACCTCAAATACTGTGTTCAGTTTTGGGCCCCTCACTACAGGAAAGACATTGCGTTGCTAGAACATGTCCAGAGGAGAGCAACAAAGCTGGTGAGGGGTCTGGAGCACAAGTCTTATGAGGAGCGGCTGAGGGAACTGGGGTTGTTTAGCCTGGAGAAGAGGAGGCTGAGGGGAGACCTTATTGCCCTCTACAACTCCCTGAAAGGAGGCTGTAGCGAGGTGGGTGTTGGCCTCTTCTACCTCGTAACGGGCGATAGGACAAGGGGAAATGGTCTGGAGTTGCGCCAGGGCAGGTTTAGGTTGGATAGTAGGAGAAATCTTTTCACTGAAAGGGTTGTCAAGCATTGGAACAGGCTTCCCACTTGGTTGAGTCTCCATCCCTGGAGGTATTTAAAAGATGTGTAGACGAGGTGCTTAGGGACATGGTTTAGTGGTGGGATGGCAGTGTTGGGTTGACGGTTGGACTTGATCATAAAGGTCTTTTCCAACCTAAATGATTCTATGATTCTATGTGTGACAGGTCTAGTCACTAGGCAATAGAGTCTGGCATCCACCAGTACAAGTAGTCATAGCTGCAGCCTACCAATAGAAGCTACTGGAAAGCTAGATCTGACTGATTCCATTAAAATGATGATAGTTGCTTACCTTTAAAGTAATTTAGCAGTAATGAAAAAACAGTGATGAATCTAGAGCTGGTTCATGCTTTGTGACTGGGTGAACTCGGATCCCAGAAAAGTAGGAGAAAGTGATGTGGGTCAGTTGGAAGTGGGAAGAATGGGCCCTGGGTGAAGATCCTGTGGAAAAGTAACTCCCTGAAAGGGACAAGCAATGGGAAACAATCAGCTATTGTTAGCCTGAATGAGATAGCATAAAAATGCAATGTAGAGAAAATATTGGCTATGTCTATATTAACAAGGGTTTGGTTTGAAAAGAGTGGATCTAGGAAGTGAAATTTGTAGTAGGTGTCATGTCCAAACTATTTGTTGGTTATCTTTTTGTTGGTTTTATGTGGGAAAACATTCAGTCTGGGTTTCTGAGTGCAATCTCCAGCTTTTTCATTCTTGTTTCCCTATGGTGCCAACCAAAGTAGTTTCAGCACTAAAATTTTAATCTGCCTCCACTTCTCGATGGAAAATTTAAATTAAATAAATCATTTAAACATTTTAGTAGTTGTTATTGCACTATCATAGTCTACTTACGCATTTCAACTTGTCAAAGAATGATGGGTTGTTATGGGTGTTTTAACGAAAGACTATATTAAAAATACCAGAGTAATGTAAAACATATTGCAAATGAGTTCAACATTAAAGGCACTTCATGTCCTTTATTGGATTCCTACAGTTTTGCTTGTGTTCAGACTAATGGCTGATAAGTATGTGATGGGAATGCAGAAATCAAGCTGGTGTATCAAGCATGCTCAAACACTAGAGATTTACTGTTTCCTTTTTCACTGGACTACAACATTGATTTTCATATATATATACACATATACACGTAGGTATGTGTGTAAATATTTATAAAATATATGCATACAGATTTAACATGTTGCATAAAAATATATGCATATTCATATTTACACTTTATTTAGATAAATGCGATGCAAGAAGATTTGTCTGCCTAAGGAGGAGATGACCTTGAATTGTAGATTGCACACAGACATTGCAGTAAATTTCAAGTAAATATCCTAGGCAAACTTTTTTGGTACAGTTGGAAAGATTTGGACTACTTTTAGAATTATCTTAACTAAGACGTCCTGTTTCATCCTGGACTCTGGATTGATGTGCAATTGTTGATATGTCTTTTATGCTCCAAAATCCTCTAGATGCCAAAGCAATTTTAATGGATGTGAAATGAGGACCAAGTAACTGAAATATCCAACTATTTAGAATAGCCCTTGAGTAAAAATAACTTCAAAATCTGGCTTTATATTTAGATTAATTGAGATTAGGGTCCTGTACCTTCTCTTCCCAGGTTTATGACAGTATTCCACAGTTAGAGAAGGTAAAGCAGTGAAGATATAAACCGTCTCTTACGTAAAACTGAAGAACAGTATGTGATTAGATGGAATTTTCTACAGGAAATTCAGTTATATGAATGAAATATCCCAGAAATCCTTAGAGGTGGATTGTGGGAATTAAGTGTGTAGTAAACTAATAAAACAATTTCTCCTTTAGCAGACTAAAAGAAATTTTTAGTGACTCACTCGTTCTATGACTGTGTCCAGGGTCACATTTTTTTATTATCTCCATTCCTAACAAATGTAATTATGATCATTTTCAGAAAAAAAAAAGCTGAGAAAGATTGTTCTTTAAAAAAATGTTTTAGAGTCCTCTAAGATGCCTCCATATATGACAAGTAAAACAGAATACTTATTCTGTGTGGATTTATCAGCATGTTTATATATGACTAGACTTCGTAGTAATGTGTATAATGTGGAGGGCCAAATTTTACCTCCCTTTTATCTTTGCATTCTTACTGAAGGTATTCTGAGGTATGTATAGGCTTGGAAAAGTGAAAGGGAAGTGAAGTCAGAGATGCAGGTCCAGAGGTTTATTTAAAAAGACCCAAATAAATCTCCCTCTTTGAGGGTCCAGATTTATTTCAAGAACTCTGGACACAAGAAAAGCTGGATTAAAATCTTTGTCTATATTAATTCTGAGGAGTTTTACAGCCAGTTAAGTCTAACAAATAAAGCAATATCTTGTCCAGTAATGTAGATATGATATGTTGACTTTGGCCAGTTGTCAGACACCCAGCCAGCCACTCTCTCACTCCCCCTCTTCAGCAAGAGAGGGGGAGATAATAAGATGAAAAAGTTCATGGGTTGAGATAAGGACAGGGAGATCGCTCACCAATTGACCTCACGAGCAAAACAAACTCAACTTGGGAAAGATGAATTTGATTTATTACCAATTAAGAATAGAATAGGATGGTGAGAAACAAAGACAAAAACTAAACCCACCTTCGGCCCACCCCTCCCTTCTTCCCAGCCTCAACTTCTCGCCTTCGTTCCTGACTCTTCTACCTCCTCCTCCTCAAGCGGTGCAGGGGATTGGGGAATGGGGGTAGCAGTCAGTTCATAACAGTTTGTCTCTGCTGCTCCTTCCTCCTCACACTGTGCCCTTGCTCTGGAGTAGGGTAGAGTCCCTTCTCCTTCATGAACTGCTCCAATAGGGGTCGTCTTCATGGTCTCCAGGGCAATCTCTGCTCCGGTGCCTGGATCATGTCCTCCCCCTCCTTCTTTTCCAGACTGGCTGTCTGCAGGGCTGTTTTTCTCATGTTTTCTCTCACTCCTCTATCTCAGAGCTTCTGCATTTTTAACCTTTTCTTCAACACATTTCCTCACAGGCACCACCAGTTGGGCTGATGATCTTAGCTTTGGCCAATGGTGGGTCCATTAGAGCCAGCTGGAACAGATTTGAACTGGCTGTGTCCAGCATGGGGCAGCCCCTGCCTCTTCTCACTGCAGCCCCTGCAGCTACAAAAATCTTGCCACCTACACCAAATACAATAAGTGTGGCCTAGATATTGGTTCTTTGAATATTTGTACATGTTATTCCAGTAACATGGACGGAAAAACATTTGCTTTTTCTTTCTGTGGGGTTTTTTTTTGAGTGAGTTGCCCTCTCAGGTTTTCTTTTTTGAAACTTATTAAAATGAAGCTAAACCCATCAAAATACACCAATATCAAAACTCAGCATAAAATTGAAAAGAAAAATGGGCATTTTAATAAATCTGTCAATTTTAGTATAGTTTACTTTGCCTTGAAAATTGCTGATGTACTAACCAGAACTACATTAATATATATGTCTTTAGAACATATTTAGACAAAGTAAAAACTGCATTGTTAATGAACCTTTGTAGGCATTGCCTGTGACCTGGTGTGGTGATGGGAGCAAAACAGTCTCCACCTCCACTTGCCTGCTAAATGCCACTGACTGAAGTCACTGGAAAGAAAGAGAACTGCACAGGAAGGAAAGCAGTACCACGTAGTTTATATGTTTCTTTCTGTTGACTGTGAATGTCCCTTAGGTATCTCCAGAACATATGTGGAGCATCTCTGGAGTTACACACCTGCCTTTGGAAAAATTAAAGATAAAAAAAAAAAAAAGAGATCAGCAGTCTTCATCTAATGAAGACCCCATGGAGCATTCTGCCTGCTGTTAATGGATATTTAATGGAATGGAATCTCTGGAATAATAAATAACCTATTAATCAATAGCCTCATGCTTCCTAGAGCATTCCCTCATGGAAGTATAGGACCTGAGTTCGGGCAGCTCCTGCTTTATCTCTTGAAGTAGGGTTGATGAATTCCTAGAACGCATGTGCCATAGGATGTGGGGGAGAGTGTCGTGGTTGAACCCTGGCTGGCATCTAAGCACCATGCAGCCACTCGCTCACTCCCCCCACAGTGGAATGGGGGACAGAATCAGAAGGGTAAAAGTGATAAAAACTCATGGGTTGAGACAAAGACAGTTTAATAGGTAAAGCAAAAGCTGCGCACACAAGCAGAGCAAAGCAAGAAATTCTTTCACCACTTCCCATGGGCAGGGAGGTGCTCAGCCATCTCCAGGACAGCAGGGCTCCATCAAGTGTAACAGTGACTTGGGAAGACAAATGCCATCACTCTGAATGTCCCCCCCCCTTCCTTCATCTCTCAGCTTATATACTGACCATGATATCATATGGTATGGAATAACCCTTTGGCCAGCTGGGGTCAGCTGTCCCGGCTGTGTCCCCTCATAGCTTCTTGTGCACCTGGCAGAGCTGAGAGCTGAGAATTCCTTGGCCAGTCTAAGCACTACTCAGCAACAACTAAAACATCAGGGTGTTATCAACATTCTTCTAGTACTAAATCCAAAACACAGCACCATGCCAGCTACTAGGAAGAAAATTAACTCTGTCCCAGACGAAGCCAGGACAGAGAGCAAGACATGAGGGCATCCACCTCTTACCTAATGTTGGAGGCAGTCAAGGCACAGGAGTGAAAGTGGGATTCCAGAGCTAGTTGCCTGAAATATGCATTCCCTTACCTGCAGTGATATCTGGCTAAGACAGAAACTGTGTCAAGAGACCAGAATCTTTCTATTACACTTTCAGCCCTAAACAATAGGCTAGATCTAGGCTGCCTTTTTTTTTTTTTTTTGTGCAGTATGACCTGCAGTGCATTGATTTCTGGCTTTCCAGCCTTTCCAGCTTCAGATGAGGCAGAGGCTGTCCACTGCAAGGAGATTAAGGATTTTTTTTTTTTTTTTTTTTTTCTGAGATGTTACTTCTTTCTCAGACTGAATATAGCCTTATCTTCTGTAGGTGAGTGCTCTGTGAGTGCTCTCACCAGTAGGTTATCTTGAAAAAGGTTGTCACTAAAACTTAAGAGTTCTTGCTACGTGTAACTTATCTTCTCCAGGGTTCCTAAATCTTAGAGCAAAATAGGCTTGAAGAAGCAACATAAGGCTTGAGGAAGAAGGTGCCTTTCTTTTCCAAGGAAGCACATCTGACTATGTGTGGACAGTTAATTTAAGCCTATAGAACACTAAGGTTCAGTAGAGAAAGGATAAAAGAATATAGGCATATATTTACAGTCCTGGAGAAACAGGGGAATAGATTGCTAAATGTAGATATGTTTCAGATGCTTTAATTCCCAACTGGGTTTATGAAGGCTATTTTAACAGAGTACTCTCATATCTTTATGAGATAACTGAGTTTTATAGTAAAGGGAAACCGTGTATATCTCATCTATCTTGGCATTAGTGAAGCATTTAATGCAGTACAATGTTGACAAGTTTAGGTAAAAATGAGGAAGACAGGCTTTTTATAAGAATGATAAAGTGGGGGAAAAATTAGCTGAAGGAGAGGAATTTACTTGTGTCAAAAAAGAAGAGATTACTAGTGAAATTCTTGAAGGTCAGTCTTAAGAGAGACCTTATTTAGTATTTTTATGACCTTGATGGAAAAAAAATAAAGGGAGTAGCAAGCTGATGCAATTTTTTTTAATGAAAAACAACTTGGGAGACACTGTCCTATATAACCCCATCCTGCATGCCTCAAAGTCTGGAATAACAGAGCAGGAATTAAACTCAATAATATAAAAGTACAACCATATGCTTTAGTTAAAAATTAACCCAAAACCTTAAGTGAAGAAGGCTTGGAATCAATGATAGGATTATAAGGCATCTGCAATGAGATGTAGCTACTAAAAGGTGCCAGCAGTCCTTGACTACATCAAGAAAGATAACTCTACATATGTGGAGAGGAATTGTCATGCACTGACGACTCATCATCTACAATACTTAGTTCTGTTCACTCACAGTCAAGTTGGAAAAAATACTTTCTAAAAGAGGACACGAAAAGACTGGCTTATTTAGCAAAATGAAAGCATAAGGGGCACACGACTGTCGTCTCCAAACACATCAGTTGAGGTACGAGGGCTGTTCAAACAAAATGATAGTTCTAGCATAGCTGTAAGTGGTTGTTAAGCTGGACAGGAATACATATAAGTAAAAGAAGAAGAAGATACTTTTTGGCAATCATAAGAATGAAATTTTGGAACAGTAGCCAAGAAAAGTAACAGGC
>JADKXX010002896.1:0-84173 GCA_017310255.1 Butorides virescens
GGTAGAGTTTGATAATTTTATCGAATCATTTAAATAATGTGGTTATCTTCAGTAGAAAGGGATGCCTGAGGAAGTAATGAGTTTCTAAATGAAATAGGATACAGCAGGGATGGATATCACAGAAATATTTAAGATGGACTGATCACTTCTCTCATTCTCATTCTCTCACTATCATTCTTCCTCCCTAACAGATTTGAGGAATTTTGTGAAATGACAGGCTGCAACACTTTATTTTTCAGGCGATACCTGACAATTGGTGTTGATCACCAAGGCACATCCCATAGAGTTCTCCTGTTATTAAAGGGTTTATTTTCTTTTTGCTGGAATGTGTATTCTGCTTTGCTTACAGAAGCTTCCTTGAAACATAAGCAGCAGAAGCAAACCACCCAAAGCAGAAGATGTAGCTATCTGTCTGAGTATATCTAAGTATTTACGAGTTTGCATAATTGCACTGGAATTTATTTCTCTTCAGGAACTTGAGAACTTACAGAGCTATAAAAAATTTAATACAGCCAGAAATATTGTTATTGCTTTCTACTGGAGTAAGTGTATGCATTTTGTTATTTGCTTTCTTTTCTCATAGCAAGTACTGTAAATGAGAAATAAATACTAAAAGGCTACACAGCTCTACATCTCACACAAAGGAAAGTAATTTTAAAAATAGCCCTATCCTTTGGACAGGAAAGTGAAGAAACAGTCAGAATAACAAGGCACTTTGGCTATTCAACAGTTCTGTAAAAAAAGAATCCATCAAGTGTTTGCCCTTAACAATTTGGCTGCACTCTTTTGTAGTAAAAGATAAAAATATCAGTTGTGTTCCATTAAATTTAAGGAAAAATGTCACTTCATTGTCATTGTTATGCACAAATACCACTAGGAAAGGTTATAGATTTTTATATTAAATATAGTACGCAGTAACAACACATGTATTGAAAGTGTAAGTTTTGGAATCTGAAGACATCATCACCTGAAGTTCAAATATACTTTCAGCAACTTACTGATGTCTTTTATTTTGGTTGGTCTCTCCTTTGGAAGAAGACTTCACTAAGTAGGATTTAATATCAATTTGATAATGTGCTTAGCACATGTTAAATACATATACTGAGTAAACTGACAGAGGGAAATTTTGTTGTATAGCACTAGAATTTATAGGAGACTAAAACAAAAAAAGAGAAAGAATAAGAAAATATCTTGTGTAGGAGGAACATGGAAGGAGAAGGAAAAATACGTCCTTGACAATAGTTTATACACACAGAAAATATTTTTTGCACTTCCTGTTACCTTGTGTCCATTGGGCTTGGAAAACATAACTACTTTTTTTTACAAAGTTATCAAAACTATTGCTAATATACATTGGACAATCTTAATGAAAGTTATCTTGAACTGAAAAAAATTCTTAAAGATTGCCAAGATTCAGTTTAACAAGGAGGAAGGCAAAGTACTATGCCTAAATGTAATAAATTACAAAATAACCACAAGTTTTATGCGAGGCATATGCGCGGTTCTCACTGTTCAGCACTGAACACCAAAGAGTAATGTTTATTCATAACTGTATTTTTATTCATTATTTTTATTTACTGCTACCCCAAAACAAATAAGAGATGGGATGCTACTGCAACTTGTTATGGAAACAGCTATCAGAGCCAGCACTGAAAGCTGAAACTGTTGCCTAAGCCTCCATGTATTAATCAAGTTCAAGCATAAGAAGGCCCAAGAAAGAAGCAGTAATAGTTAAGCGTAATGGTGGGGAAAATTTAAGTTACCTGATACTTATTTTTTATGCATCATTTAGCCCTCTGAAGATCTCATAACTTAGATAATGCCTTGTGATCTCATTGTTTTATCCTGTTCTAATAGTGATTGAACAGGAAGATATTTCCAACTCTAATGCAAAATTTCAGCTATGGATAGAATTGTTTCCAAACACAGAAGCAATTTGGAAAGAGGCTGCAATCTATTAGCCTTAAAGGAAAAGATGAAATAATGTAGTTTTTACATTTTCTGGATCGCAAATCTTTCATTCATAATGCTCAGTTTTTTCATGAGGAATACCTGGAGAGAGATTAATGAAAGAAGAAATAGTGGGAAGAAACAAAAAAAAAAAAAGAAAGTATAAAATCTCCTGCATGAACATGGAGCCACAGAAAGACCCATAATGTGCACAATTCACATGATGATTACAGCCTAAAATCATGTGTAAGGACTGAAAGAGACCACTTAAAGTCAGTAGAGTGAATTTGGAATAGTGAGTTGAGATCTTGTGTCTCTTAGAAAGTGCGGTTATCCAGAAAGCACTGCTTGACAATCTACAGGTATTTTTTTCTGCCAGAAACTCTATCCAATGTATCAAAGCAAATCTTTCTTTTAAACATCATCATCATCTACCAAGGCGTCACAGAAACATTTTGATGAGTGTTGGCCTAATAAGCCCTGGATTTATGGACATGTTTAACATATGGTCTAGTGAGACAGTATGTTGCAAATATTAGATTTTGTTTTGTTTCGTTTTCTAATTTGGACATCAGCCTGACGCCTGCTACTGTCCAGTGCCCTTCAGCCTGTACTCTGCATGCAGGTTTCCGAGCTGTACCTTATCTCATGAGGTCACCGAGAGGCGTGGTAAACTTTTGGGATGAATTTGAGATACCCACTCCTGTACAAAGGGAAAACAATAGTTTGTGGGGAAAAAAAAAAACACAAAAAAACCCAACAGAAAAACCCCACAACATGTTAACAGTTCATTTTAGGCTGAGAAACTACATTTTTTGGAGAGGCTTTGGCTAGGTCTGGCAACTTATTACTGCATATATTGCAGCAGGGCATTGCCAACCATAGATGAAAACTCTATAGGGTAAACAGAAATTTTTAATTTCATGCATCATTTGTAACTTGTTACACTGATTTCACAAACTCAGAAGGTTGTTAATAAAAGCTAATGAGAGAGACTAAGTGCCTCCCTTTCTACTTCTTCAAAATTTTCTAGTATTGGATTCTAATTACTACCTTCTGTGTTTTCTGAGAGCAAAGAAGTTGACTTCTAATTTATAAGAAGAAAGAATAACCTTTAACTCTCTTTGTTCAAAACTGTAGAAATATTTAGAGGGCATTAGATGGATCCTTGTTTGTTCCTGACTTAATTTTCTTCCCTCACCTGTTATTTCACCTTTTATTTAGTAGTTTAGAAATGTGCTAATATTTCATTAGGTGCTTTCTTGCTTTTACACGTTCACAATTTCTGTGTTTGCATTTACGGATATGTTTGTGTTCTCTGATTTTCATAAAAACTCTTCTCAGCTCACAGTCACTAGGTAATAGCTTGTAATAAGACTTAGCTTTAGAAATGTCAAACATAATAAAAAAGGAAGCTATAGAAGAAACAAAGAAGGACACAAATTTTCTTCAATTCCTCCCTGTGCAAGGATGAGAGGGGTCTGTTATGATTTCTGATGCAAGTAGTCAGCTGCTGATTCAGGATTATTTCACAGGAAAGAAATACCTCCTGCACAGCAACTACTGAGAGAAAAATGGGCCTTCTGATGCAAAAAAAGAAAGGCTTTGAGTGAGGATAGGAGAGGTTTGGTCCACAGGGAGACTCACCAAAATCATTATTGGCTATCAAACCACTGGCTGGCGAACAGAGGGTCAAGGATTGTGATAAAGAGACATAAAAGACGGAACAGGTTGTGTTCTACCGTGATGTAAAATATTCACTGGTGAGTTACTGACAAATCTGAACAGTGTGTCTTGAAATGCAACATCCCACAGGATACTCATCATCCAGTTTCAACAGTAATGACCTCCATGGACACAGACAGTGCTCAACACTTCATAGAGCCAGAGAGTGAAGGAGGCACAGGAAGAAACTCTGATTAAGCTGCAGAAATTTAATATAATTAGTATAAAGTGTATGGACTTCATTTACATGTGAAGTTCTTATGTGTTTAACATATAGTTTGAAAATCTATCAAATAAATCACACCTTTCAAAAAGAGATGTTCCATAACTGCTGTGTTTGTACACCTGCTGCTACATCTGCAAAATAAGTCTCAACTCTTGGGCTACAGTTTTTTGAACTTTGTTTTTTTGTTGTTAATTTCTAATTGAAATACAACACTAAGTCTATTATTTACTTCCTTCTATAAAAATGGATTAGAAATAGCTATCTAAGCCTCTTGAAAGCTACAGCACGAAATTTTCAGCATTAAGAAAGGCAACTGGTTTAGTGTTCATTCTCATAAAGTGCTACCTAATAAGCATTCAAAATCACTAAGCAAAAATCCTGTTTGTTTTAGACTGGGTAGATACTATCTTGTTTGTCTATCTTACACATAAACTTTTAACTCTAGCAGCTTTCTCTTTCAAAGACCCTCTATCTTCTTTAATATCTGGAATATATATAAAAAAGAAGTTCTATAGGTGATTTTATTCTAAGATAAGATATTTCTAAAACTACAAATAAATAGATAAACCTCTTGCAGTGACTTGTAATGACTGTTTCTTTTAAGGACAAGACTGCAAACACGATAGTTCCTGGTTGCAGTTAGACATATAATTTAGGACCCTGGTCGGCAAAATTTTATACATCTGAAAAACAAGCTGCAGTGGCTGCAGTTCAACGACCTCTTAAAATGCTTTAAAATTGTAAGGAGCAAGAATTTTATTTTCAAAGGAGAAAGATGAGAAACAAATCGATCAAAATTTGTTCTGAGAATTCAGAGCACACGGGGGTGTATTTTCAAAACAGAAACTGGCAGTAGAGAAACAAATCCTATTATTGTTTAATAGGATTTTTGGGCAGAATTGCCATAAACTGACTGAACACTTACTCTGCAGTAATTTCAGTTACAGCTGAGGAAAAAAGTTGGCAAAACAATTTTATTTTTTCTAGTGAAAGAGGCACATGCCCCAGAAGAGAGCTAGTCAGTTCTATCTATCTCATTTTGAAAGCCACTCAGGCATTCCTTCCTTAACGTACTTACTCTGAAGCTAAAATACTAATTTAGAAGGAGTTATTTTTAGCCCAACCAAGGCTTAATTTTGCTTTGGGGGAAAAGAGCGGGACTTCTAAATTCAGTGGGAAAAGAGGAAAGACAATAATGTTTTGTGGAAAGAAACAGCAATAAATATATACTTTGTATTTTTCCCAAATCTGATGCATGAGACACTGAACTTGCAGTACCAAGCATTCAGCAGAGTGTATTTTTACCTTCTGTAGCATACGTACTGTTGTCACAAGTCTTCACAGCTTATCCTGGGTTTAATATATCGTAGGGTGCATTAATGTAATAATTTTAGAGTGCTTTCAAAACTCTAACGCTTATTATTTTATTATCAGGAGCTTGTAACTTAAACACTGTACTGAAGAAAGTTTTTCAGCATTGCCTGATTATTTTTAGGTGGAAAGGGAAACATTTCCTGATTATTAGGAACTAGGGATGGGTCATGCTCCCACTTGAGAGAGGAACTTTCTAATCAGGCATTTGCTCTGTGTAATCCTGCCTCGTGTGGGCAGCTGGTTTGACATGCTGAAAGCTGGAGAAACGCTACTTCTACCCTCAGCAGAGATGGCCTCCCTAATACAGAACAGCTTCAAGGAGAGATAGCGAATCCCAAACTCTCAGAAAATAAAATGGATCACCAAATCACATCTCTGTTTTCCATATTAAAGGGTCTTTTAAAAATACAAATTGAAATCTTTACTGTTTCTGGAAAACTTTCATCACAGAAGGTTTGGAATTTACTGTGCAAAAATCAAGGATGAGAATTTTCAAATATGACATGACTGTTGCCTCTCTCAATGTTTCTGGCCAGAGCAAGCATTCTATTTTTTTTCATGTATAATGTTTTCCAAAAAAAGAGGCATTTTATGCTGGACACCCAAATGTAGGTATTCAGTCTGAAAAATTACCTCTGGTAAAATTTACTGGATATTTCATTATCTCTCAGTCCTTCCAATATTCATATTCTTTGCAACATTTTCAATATGATCGCCATTGCTACACTGAAGCAAATTGCCTTTCCCCTAGAAGCAGATATTCATTCATTTGGCTCACTGTTTCAGGACAGGTACTGTGTCCTTCCTAAAATGCAAATATAAGGTTCTGAAAAATGGTCCCCTCACCCTGAAAAGAAGTTGTAGTTTCATCCATAAGTATTAAAAATCTCATTCTTAAATATTTCTTGTTCTTCAAGGAACCCAACATTAGCTGTACCAACCAACTAGAAAGAAATAGTATATGGATAGAAATTTTTAGGATGAATTTTTAGCAATTTGATACAAAACCAGCGGGATTTGGCAGAGTTCCTTACTTACGAAAAGAGAGAGAGAGGTGGAACTAGGAAACTGTTTAAACTTGGAAAACCAGCAAACAAGAAAATTAAAAACAACAACAACAAAAGTTTTTTGGAAGTGTTTGCCAAGTCTTACCTTGGAAGTGAAATTTTGCAACAGTCTTGCCATGAGAGTAATGGGGACCAGAAAGATGACAAGTTGTCAGACTTCACATGGAGATTTCTGAAAGTGATTTTATGACACAGTGGCCTAGGATCACCAAGAAACAACCTTAAAACTATGTCCTCCTCTCCTATTTCCTCTCTTGAATCTTTGGCCCCCACAAACATATATTTGTGGCAGAGAGAGAGAGTAAAACAACAAAAAAGACATGTATCTAAAGAAGTAAATTAATAGACACATTAATTAAATAAAGCATTTAATTGGATTTCTTCAGTCCTATAAACTTCTCATTAGCAGTTTTTTATTTATGATACAAGCATGCATCCTCAGCACTGAAGAAGTCCTATACTTCTCTGATATATGCATAACTATAAGATGGGCGAACTACAGGACCTTTTCAATAGCAATTACCTACAATCTGCATGAGACAAAAATCTTTAGGCCAGACTATGCTCTCAGTTACCAGAGCACATAGGAAACTAGCTTTTATGTCTTGCCAGTTTTATTTTGGCTCACTATTTCTGTTTGCACATTTGAAGTATTTTTATGACCAAATAGTTCCTGGCAATGTTGAGTGTGGTTAAGCATTATTTTTTATAATATAAAGTGGAAGCATAAAATAATTCCTGAGAGGCTGCAGTCTATTTCTGCATGAGTCTTTCCTTGCTTTGCATGGGGCCATAAGTTTATCATTGTTACTTCGCCCACAAATGAGTTGTAGGTATTTAGAGAAACATATTTTAAATAGGAAAAGAACATAGTAAAATTTATTTTCAACAAGCATCCCTAACCTAAGAAGAATGTCACAGTTTCTACACCTACTTGTAAGAAAAGGAGCTTTTATTTGTGGCCTGTTAGCCTTGGCACCTTGTCTTTAAATATTTGTCTTCACCAAATGCTTGTCATGCCATGATATCAAAAGAGGGAAAATGTCTAGGCAAAAACTTTCATCTTCCAGCAAGTACAGGGAAGTCAGTGAAAAGTCAGCCTGGTTTTAACCTTGCTTGTTTATTGCATATTTCTATTATTTCTAGTGCACCCAGCAATAAATTAAGTAGAATTCACAAGTCCTTAGCTAGCAGGAGTAGTCTTAGACAAGGCATTGAACTAGTGCAGTTGATCTGGGATTTTTCTACGCCTAACAGAAATAGTAAAATACCTGTATTCAAACACGTTATGGCCTACCCTCTTTTTTGGCATTGTATTTCTCTTAAATCTAATTATCCTTTTACATAATTTGCACACCTCAAAATCTCAGTTTTATGCCGTTTTCTATTTTGGATACTGATAAACTATGGAAAAAAAATGCATTAGGAAAGATGTGTTAGGTCATAGTGACCTAATCTTTTACATCTGATTTCATACTTTATGACAGCCTGGATTGTAGTTCCAGTGCTGTTTCTTGATTATATGTTTTAAGTTAGAGGTGGGAGACAGATTTTACCGCAGATTTTTATAGTTTTTACTGAAGACGAAAGTATCCTTTGGAAAGGCCATCAGAGGTAAACTGCAGGGAGAATGAAGGACAGGTTAAGCTGTAAATGTTGTAAATTCCCAATATTTTTTCATCCAAACCTACAGATAGCTACAAAACCTGCTTATGCAGGCTCACACAGATGGGGCCCTTAGGACAACTGTATGCTACAAAAAACCCAAAGCAGATCTCTCTGTTACATTCCTTAAGAACTGGTATCACTTTGCCCAAGGTACGAATCAGATAAAATAAAGAGAGGAGACACTCCTAAATACTAAAGATACTAAAATAATAAAGCAGAAAGTGGGTGCTTCATGCTTAATTTATGTTGGTTGGTATTTGCAGTCTGCCGTTTGGGGTATGTAGTTCAGGCATCTGCCGTGCCAGGTGCTATGTTACAGACTTGCTTCTCTTTATGAGGAGAGAGGGAGAAATCTAATGGGGTCAAAAAAAGTGATGGCATAATGTCCGAACCCAGAAATTCAGAAACTCTCAGTCTACTAGCACAGAAGAAGTTTCTGTGAATACAGCACTCCAGTCACGATGGAGAAGATAATGCATGCAGCAATGTAACTGACAACTCAGTGAAACAGATTATCTGGACCCTAAATGTGGTTCTTCTGCAATGGCAAGAGGCTAAGCTGAGAAGCTAAACCAAGCCCAAGTCCCAGCGTGATGACAGTCTTCTGGTAATCACTTTAAATGTCTGCTTAAAGCTATTCCTACCCAGAAGATCAAGTTCATAATTGTTAATGTACTTTCGTTCATATTGCTGAGACTGAAACAATGTGCTCAGGTATTCAGATCCCTTGTTTAAATGAAAATTAAGAAAATAACACTATTGAGTTATGAGTATAATAACAAAAACATCCAATAATTCCTCAAAGATGAGAATGTCTTTCTGTCTAGATAAATCAAAAATAAAGAAATAAGTTGTCTTCAAGCTTATGTTTTCTTTTTGTCTACTCTGCTTAAACCAAAGTTCCTTCTGCATTGGGACAAATCATGGGAAAAACATTTGGAAAAAAAAACCAACAAAAAACCAAATTTTTTTTTTTTTAATTGTTGATGGATAGGCTTCTCTTTCTTAATCTAATGGTAGTTTGGGGCAGATACCAGACTGCAACATTTAGATTTCAGAAGGGAAAATTTCATGACTCCTAGGGGAATTCTAGTGATTGCTCTGCATCTTGATTTCTTGTTTAGTTTTCTGTTATTAGCTTGACATTTCTACATGTCTCATTTTCATTGTTATGAAGTGTATCAAAAGCTGTACAGAAACAAGCTATCCAGTTCCTGCGTGTTATGACAAGATTTCATCTTTCTAGCATTATCCTTACATATAGTATTACTACTGCACGGTTCATTTTGTTGTTGCTTCAGATGTGAAGTAAATGTTCTGAGATGTGTGTTTGTTCAGGAAAAACTGTGATGTCAGTTGTTTCAGGCAATCAAGTCAATTAATTGGACTGGAAATTTCAATTCAGGTTTCACTGGAACCATGTTAGAAAGAAATATATCAAAATATACCAATCTGAGTTAGGGCTTTGCTACCCACAGTTTTAACATGGAAGGCATTTATGTATGTAAAATACATTAGCTCAATTTTTAAGAAAAGCCTTAAGGAAACCTCTGCTGTTCTCTAGATTAAAATAATCTTAATTTTATTTGGCTAAATCTATTTTCTGGTTGTGATTCAGTCAAATAACTGATAAACTGACTAGTAAATGGATTAAACTAAATAGGAAGAAGACATTTTTATTCTGAAATTAAGGGTATCTGTTTAGTTTTATTCAAGGACAGCTATTACACTTGAAATTCACACCGTATTTTACCCAAATGAATGCTCTAGTTAAGAAAACTGTCAGGAAATGAGGCAAAATACTTTTGGTATTATAACATATTTGCCATGGTCTTGAAATGAGCTTAAAATGGGTACATTCAAGTTAATTTGCATTTTAGATGAAGGGTTTTGTTGATTCTTATGTTTGCTGGATGAGTTTCCCCAGGCCTAGTTACTAATGGACACAGTGCCAAAAACAGTAAAACCAGCAGAAGCCCCTGAAGTACCAATGAGCTTTTAATGCTCATTCCTGATGGCACTGATTGTCACAAAGGGAAAATGATTAAAACTAGTGTATAGTCAAGGGGAACCACATCTAATACTTCCTAATGTTATTTCTGCCTTTACTCATAAGCCTCCTCTCTGACCCTTAACAAACTCTCACCACTTCTGATACAAGAGCTTTTTTCTGTATAGGGCTTACCATCTGAGGCAGTGTTGGTATATTTCTCTGCCTCATTAACTCACTCTGTTTTTAAAAAATCTCAGGGAAAAAAAGGTTAATTTTTTCCCCATAAACATTTTAATTCCTCTCTCTTGTTCATTTTCTTGTCTCTTAAATGAAAGGTGTTGCATAAAATAAAAATATACTCTATTAATAGGCAAAGTATGATAAAGAAGTACAATGCAAGATAACATGATAACACCATGTGCTCCCAAACAGTTTTCTCTGCTTATTTTGCTTTGCAACATTCCTAACAGGAATTTCAATGGAAAGCACTCTTCTGCTTCCTAAAGTTCCCAGGTGGCTTTAAAGGTAGTAGTGGATTCACATGTTTTCCTTAAGGCAATAAGGGAGCAAAAAAGGGGAAGGTGGTAATATTAAACATTAGAATTTTATATCTCTCTCAATGTATATTTTAGAATTCTTTCTATACATTAGAATTTAATTTAATTTTAATCAGGATTTAAAGAAACCTCTCATGACAGAGATAAAAAGAGGCTTTTATTGTGTCTGGCAAAAGGCTAAGTTCTGTAGGACTTAAGTCTTGGATTTGTTCAGCTGTTATTTCTCTAGGCCCAAGAATAAACTCAGACCCTGAATTAGTCAGAAAGCTGAGAGTTTTTTCTGGTTTAGGTCTGTCTTTTTTATAACTGTTTTTAATCATCTTTCTCTTACAGGGAATTGAAAGTAAGCAAGCAATTGAAGCAATTGCTGGTGAAGTGTATTGGCAGGGTTATGTCTGGTTGTTACAACAATTTACAGGGTGATTAGCAGCTGTATGCTAATTACTCAGGAAGCCCTTGATTTCCTGAAAACACTAATTCTCAGTTCAGATTGTATGGTGTCTTTGTTTCATCTCTGGTAAGGAACTTTTCTGCGTGTATTCTGTTCACACCTAATATTACAGAAAAGCTTTTCCAGAAAATTCACCAAATATGTCCCGCTGAACAGTCTTCTTTAAGTATCAATCAGGTATAAATAATTCTACTTTTATTACTAACAAATCCTGTTTCAAAATTAAGTTACTTTTTGTAGTATATTATACAAACCTGTATAATAGTATATTTTTTAAGTAAAATGCTATGAATTGGTGCATATGGATATGCTTTATTCAGATACTGAATTCTGTTCAGAAAGGACTGTATGATGGGAAAACAGTCTGCAAACAAAGGTGGTGAGTTTATTCTGCTGCAGTCCAGAGACTTGTAACATTTCAGATTTAGGAGAGCTAGGGGATTTATTGGGTTTGTTATACAAATATTTAATCTGGACGGTCCCAGAGAAGGTGTCATGAAAAAGGGTGGCATCCTTGTGGCCTTTGGGTTACAATTTGTATTCTGGTTCTGAATGCAGATGTCCTGCTGCATTTGGAGGGAATTATGTATGGGCAAAAGGGACCTCTTCCGTGTGACTAGGTAGAAGACTGAAAGGCACACTGAAAAGGCAGTATAAGGCTTTATTCTCTCATTTTGGAAATTTGGGTATTTGCACTAAGAAGAGAAGATGGAAATGATCCAGTTTGTCACCAGTCATTACAGTGCATGATATCATGTAGTCACAAGAAACAGCAAATATATTAGTGTGAAGTTTATTATGTGAATTACATAGTGAATAATGCACTCTCCTTTAGCAATGAAGTAGATCTGCCAGAAAAGAAGTGGAGGCAAAAAGGCTGTATTTTTTGTGTTATTTGTTGGAAATGAATACCTATAGCTACAGTAATAATATTTGGGTTTAGCTACCCACTGGTCAGATTGAAATTTTTGCCTAGTAGTAATCAGGAAGTGTCAGGACCAGCACTGGATCTTTACTGTGCATGTGTGGATTTTAGAATATATGGCTCCTGGATGTTATTAGTGGTACCAGGCTTCTCTAAACATGGGAATGTGAAAGCTAACATCAGAGAAGATGGACATACCTTTCCTGTCCTCAGCAAAGTCCAACAGGATTTTTCCCTTGTGCCTGTTTGCTCATGCCTCTGCAAACAAAAGGAAAGTATATGCTTTTTAATATGCTGGCTTTTTTACTGCTGATAGAGAAAACTAAGACTTCTGGAGAACTGCCTTTGGACCTGTTTATTGGTGACTTTGAGCTCTCATCTCCCTCTACAGAGGTCATTTTGGACCAATTTTCAAGGTCCTGTTAATAATTACAATCTCATCCTTAGCCTCAGAGCAGCAGAAGTTGGGAAGAGCTGGCAAGGACCAGCTCTAGTAAGCCTTATATGTTGCTGAATATGACCACTGAGGAGCATTGTCATCTGCAACAGATGAGATAATCTTAGCAAGCACCATGTTGCAGGGTGCTAATTGACATAATAAAGAACAGAGTATATCCATCAAGCTGTGTTTGTGGGTAAATAGGAGCTAATTAAAATAGCAATAAGGCATAAGGCCTGTAAAACAACGTGTTCTTTTTATGCTTGTTGTAGTTGGTTCTCTTAGAGTCATCGTGTTAAGCAAAGATACAAAGCTTACATATATGTTGCTCTAGAAGACAATAAAATTAAAGTGGTGATGTAAGATACTAGTTACTAAGTCATGCTTAAGTAGCTGAAAAAGACACTGGTCTCCCAGCTGTACTTGAGTTGGGCTGCCAGACTATTTAGAATACCATTTTAGTAGTAGACAACATTAACTAGGTATCAATATTTACCCCAGATTTTATTAAGACAACTTCTGAGTGAAGCAGAAGTTATTGGTCATCTGACACTTCTCAAATGAAGTTGCATAATCACACCCCAATATAGATCTTCAGAAAGGGAAAGATTGCTTACATCCATTGTTTGTAAAAGTAATACAATTTAAACCAGCCTAATTACGTTTGAAACAAGTTTTATTTAATGAGATGGCGAAAAAATATCTCAGGGAATTAAAGATCTCAAAGGAAATCCAGTTCAAACTGATACTTGCAGTCCTGTGTATGTGAAATATTTTCAGCAATAACAACAACAGGGATTTTGTGGTCATGTAAGAGATCACCATTCAAGTTAATAAAGACAAGAAATGATTGACTAAATTATCAACAGATGGGAACAACTGCTGTAGTGGATAAGAAGCAAAATGAAGCTTCCCAGTATCAGCTGTAGGGGTAACTGGAGGGATGCTGTGGTATGCCTGCCTTCAAGACATTAATTTCTTAGCTCTCAGAATGACCCTCCAACCTGGCAGATATCAGAGTGGCAGGCTTCAAAAGGCTTACATATTAAACTTCTCAGCTTTTATATCTAGTTAAAGGTAGCTTGTGAAATAGGAGCAACTCCTGTTGTCTTTTTGTTTGTTTGTGGTATTTAAGGAATTGGTCTTCTCCTTACACATTTACTGATGGGTGGGGAGCAGCTGAAATATCATTATTATTGCCTAATGCACAGAATCACAAACAATTCAGGTTCAGACAGGACCTCAGGAAGCCTCTAGTCTCACATCCTGCTCACAGCAGGGCCAGATGTGAGGTCAGATGTGGCTGCTCAGGGCTTTGACCTGTTGGGTCTTGAAAGCCTCCAGTGATGGAGACTGCACAGCCTCTCTGGGCAGCTTGTGCCACTGCTGAGCTGTCCTCAGAGTCAAGAAGTTTTCCCTTATATCCAGCTTGAACATCTCTTGTTTCAGTTTATGCCTATTGTATCTCATCCTCCCACCACACGTGGCTGTGAAGAGCCTGACTCGGTCTCCCTGATAACCGCCTACATGCACAAGGGGGGATATTGTTAGAGGTCCCCAAAGCTCAATTGTACCCAGGTTGAACCAGTCACAGTCCCTCAGTGTCTCTTAACAAGGTGAGTGCTCCAGCCTCTTCCATTCTGCTGAACGTGCTCCCATTTGCTGATTTATTTTGTGCTTAGGAGGTCCCAGAACTGGACATGGTATTGCAGATATGGCCTAATGAGTGCTTAGCAGAGGGGGATAATCACTGCCTGTATTAGCTGACCATGCTCCTGTTCATACAACCCAGGGACCTCTTGGCCACTTTTGCTGGCTGAGGCTCAGATCACTGCCCATCAGGCCGCAGGGCCTTTCCTGCAGAGCTGTTCCCAGCCTGTCCGTCCACAGCCTGTGCCATCATAGGCCTTCCTCTGTCCTGGGGCAGCACTTGGAACTTTTGCTTGCTTAATTTCAGAAGGTTCCTGTCTCACCATTCTTCCAGCCTGTTTGGATCCCTCTGGATGGAAACCTACTCTCAAAAGTATCAATAGGTTCCCACCTAATTTGGTGTCATCTGTATGCTTGAGAAGTGTGCACTCCATTATCTCCTACAGGTAATTGATAAAGGTGTTAACTAGGAGAGGTCCCAGTACAGGCCCCTGGAGTGTTACCGTTGTTACTGACATGCTGGTAGAGCACGACCCGTTAACCGTGACCATCTGGGTCTGAGCATCTAACCGTTCTAGCTTGGATACATGAGTATTGTGGGAGACAGTGTTGAAAACCTTGCTAAAGTTGAAGTAAATGGTACCTACTGCTCTTCTCCCACCCCAATTCTCTGATTAGAGGAATATGATTTACATGGTACAGTTACTTAGACTTATTTTTAAATTCAGAATTCCCTCAAATGTATCAAGCAGTTTGAAGTATTCTGTTTCCATTGTATTCCCACCTGCAAACTGAAGTTTTATTAAGAAATTCCTAAGTATTTCATGAAATATATAGCTGGCTCAGCTTTTTTTATGAGGTAGTGGGATATACTAGTGAAATGCATACTGGGGAATTTCAAGTGAGGGGGGAACAAAATGTATTTCTTTCTGGTATTGCTCTTTCTGTTTCTTTAACATTTTTTTTTTTCCACAGCAAAAATAATAACATTCTTCTAAGTGTTTTGTAATTTTACTCCTACTTACCTTCTGCTCAGCAGTAAAAAGAAGAACAATTATGTAATTTAAAAAAGAGAAAAGCTAAAGTAAAACTTAATTTGCAGATTGTTACTGAACTCTTTCAACATTTTTACCTAAAACAACTGGAAAGCTAATATCCTCCAGAACATAATGTACGTTTCTCTATGATATATAATTTCACAAATTACTATATGCAGAATTTTTTGTGGTCATAAATAGGAATCTTGTGTTAACAATGGCACTTAAAATGTTTTCTTATACAGAACTGTGATAGCTTTCCCTTATTTATAATGTTTTTTAGAATTAAATTGCATTATGAGACCCAGGCACTTTTCAGGGTTGGTGCTTAGAATGGTGGACTCTTCCATCCCCTTAGATACAAACGTTAGCATTCATCTGACAGATGTTTGAGTTAGGAAAATAAATCCCCATCCCAACAATGAAGAAAAGTTAGTTTCTTATTAGATAGTGAAGTCATAAGGGGATAAACGTACCTCTGCCTAAGAGCATTTCTATCTTGTCCCATGAATTATGTTTAGAAAATTGTATTGTGATTTCTATATATGACCATGTATGTATGGCCAGACCTTCAAAAGCATTGAAAACCCTCAGAGAGAGATCTACTCGGGTTTTCGAAAACAGTGTAAAGTTGTTGGATGTCAATCTATCATGAAATCAATGAGAAACACCTAATCTGTACAGATGTTTTTACTTCCCCCTTCTAAATACCTAAATATCTTTGAATATATGACTCCTACTTCTTAATCTCTTTAGTAAGATAAATTTTGCTTAGAGCTGGGGTAACAAAGTGAAATTTTATGACCAGTAATATTACAGAGGTCAGGTTAGATGATCATTTTGGCTTCAAAAATCCATCAGTCCCTGAATGAGGAAGCTGAACTAACTCATGGTCTCTGGTTTCAGGCTTTCCTCTTTATTCACACATTTTCTCTGTGTCCCTCATGCTAGGACATGCTTCTCTTTCTTTGAAAATATAAATCACAGGACTAGAGCCATCAGAGCTGGTAAAGATCTACTTAATCATTTACCCACTCCCTGCCAAATAGAATACAGTTCAAAAATAGATGATATTTCAGATATTAATCTGATAGCTGAATAATACCACACTTACTCTTAGCCCAAGGACCTGTATCTTTTAGTAAGTAATTTCTAGCTTCTATCACGATCTATTTTAATCATCAATATTATTCTTGCCCTGGAGGGATGCCCTCCAAGCCTCCTTCAGCTTGGCACTCTTGGCCATAACAATTCCCATTCCATTAAACCAGCCCATTTAAATGGAGAAGTTACCTCAGATCAGTTCTGGAGGATTATTACAGCAGTCACATCCACAAAGATTTATAAAGTCACTTGTTTTTTATCTCCAGTGCCTCCTGGACTTCCAGCTCCTCAATTAATAATCTTTTCATTACAGAGGTTACACTTGAATAAAAAACAAAGGTGCCATTCTCTGACAAATAATTAGTTCACCCTGTCCTGTTATATTTAGGTGCTACATTCTGAGACTAGAGAAATTTTTTTGAGCAGTATATCCTCATGCACCATCAATGGGGAATGGGTTGAAAAGCAGTAACTACAGAAAAAGCCTTGTGAAAAAATTTTCCACTGAAAAACATTCTCCAAATCTTCCATATTAGAAAATAGAAGCCCAGAAAGGCCAGACAAACCCAGAAACAACTCAGTGTCTTCATAAGGGAGTTTCTAAGAAACTGCAGACTACAGCATAGTAAGCAAAATGAAGCTGTTAGATTTTTGCAGATCGGGAAGCCCTATTACTACAAAAGGACAGTGACAGGAAAGGTTTTTCATTTGCGTATCTAAAATAAACACTCATCTAGAAGTCTTCTTACTCTGGCAAGAACTCAGGGAATAGGCTTCATGAGAAAAAAGTTCATTTGGTATTAGGAAGATCATGATGCACCAATACAGCATCCAAGAGCTACAGCTATTGTGTATATATACATATACAATGTACACACACCTGTACGTACATCTCAATATATATATAAACTTATTCTATAGTTGGAAAGTTTGTGAAAATTCAATATCAACAGAAAGATCAGACAGATTAAATTAGCCTGAACTGACTTCTTCCATCTCAGCTGACCTCTGCAGGGACACCCAGGCTGAGCATGGGATACCTAGGGCACAGGTAGTCATCTCTTTCCCAGTTGAGTGGCTCCTCCACCCTTAGCAGGCAGAGTGTCCAGAGCTGTCTCCAAAAAACCAGCCAGTGTTTTCTGGGTCTGTGCACCCAGGGCAGATCAGCCAGGAAAACCACTCCACAGCCATGGTTCTGGGTCCCAAGGCTCTACCTTTCACCCTTGCCATAGGACGGGGGGTAAACCCCTGGAGCCCAGACAGAGGCTTTTATTGTACCACTGCAGGTTCAGGGAGCACTTTTAACCGCTTTTATTCACAGCCTTTTCATCTTGGAGAGCTCTTCTTTCCCAGCCAGAGCTTGAACCAACATGAACCTATGGCTTTTTCTGGTCAAGCTGCATAGCTATTCAGTATTGTTCATTTTTAAATGTATACTTGGGATCCTTGGAAATTCCATGATCCTCTTAAGATGTGGATTTTCCTTTGAAATTAAATCTTAAAGAAAACCACCAAATGAAATCAATGTAACAGAAATGTTTGTGTTACTCAGGGGTATGCAACTCATCTTCAAGAAAGAAAAAGTCTAGGGAGGTGGGCAAGTCTTAGGCAGCCATGCATCAGGATAAATGTTTAGTGCTCAGTGGAGCCCCAGGATATACTCCAGGACCAAAGACAGGACAGAATGTTATATGCTTTATAGTCTTCCATAGAAACTAATTTTACATATGTTCTTTTGCAAATATGAGAGCATTGATAACGATATTGCTGTTTTGCAGAAAAATAATGATGACACTGAACAAATGTCAGACTTCACTGGTTGTCCTGTTAATAGTCTCAAATATGTTAAAAAATAAACAATCCTCCAGTCCATAGGAAAAGAAATAGCTAAAAAAGAGCTCTGCACAACAAAGAGCTTCTCCTCCATTGATTCAGTACAGAAAAGGGAATATTTTAGTTATTTTTTTGTGTGTTAGCTTTTGTGTTAATGTTCAGCATCACTGATTGTAGACGTTATGTCTCATTCTCTCAGTTCTTACTGATTTATGCTGTAAAATATTTGGACAGAAAGCAATAAATCATGTTTTCTGTCATATTGAAGAATAAATGAACCTATTTTGCTGTACAACCCACAACCTTAAGGGTTAACTTGTCCTATTCACTTAACCCAAAATAACATTCTGAGCCTACCCAAGCAAACTGAATAAAGAAAAAAAGCCTCCCAGTTATCCAACACAAAGAGAAATAAACCAGCAATTTTTTTTTCCCTATAAAATTTATACTGTTCACTTCTGGCTCAGTTCCTATCCACTTGTTTATTACCCAAATGAAACCTCTTGTTGGTAACTTGCGGTCAAATTTTACAGCCTCCCACTCATGCCTATTTAATTTATTTAAGACTGGGAGGGAACTGACCAACACTGACAGGCTGCAGTTTTGTTCTAAATAACTGAATTTGGCCATGCTGCACAACACCAGCCTTACTTCTTTCCTCTCAAAATCATTACAGATTAATTCTTAATTCTAGTTGCCTCAAGCACATTAGATTTTCTTTCAAAGTCATTTCAAGGGTCAGTGGTCTACTGTTTTTATTCACCAAAACCACCTGAGCTTTCTACTTAGATGGTGATTATATAATTAGCAGACGTGTTAATGAGTTTTCTTTTCATTTGTAGTGGGTTTCTCTAGTTTTATGGACAGGAAAATAAATAGGGCCAAGCTGCTGCAGCTTTTGGCATGCGGATATTTCCTTATGAATTTCAGTTCACTCTGTCATAAAGAATAGCTCAGGGCTTTGGGATAAAGGGGACAGACTTTAGGTGCCCCACCTTCTAAAGAAATATTTAAAACCAACAGCGGCTCTAAATGCTTACATTTTTTTGAAATGAGGCCATGTAGATAAGAATCTCTCAGCAAGCAATAAATGGAGCAACAAACAAGGAAAAGTATTGCCAAATCACTGTAAGAAAGAAAGAGAACAGCTGAAGAAGAGAAGTGTTTTTAAAATCCTCCTTTTGAGTTATGTTTACTCATTTTTTCAGAGGAGAGCTCTGAGCACTCTAATAAACAAAAGCAAAGCAGAGAGACCAGATATAGCTTTTCCTTTACTATAGACTATTAAAAAAAAGCAGCCAGGAATGTGTTTGTTAAATCTAAAATGCATTTCCCTAAGGGTGGCATCTGACCCCTTGTGTTATTGCTGGGGCTAGAAAGAAGCCTGGAAATGCCACGTCCCCTGGCATAAACAGGAGGAAACACCCCCTATGCTGAATGTGGTTTGCTGTTGTCAGAGCTACTGTTCTGTTGTGATGGAAATATATCTGTAGACTTTCAGAGCTGCAACTAATACAACGGTTCCTCTTGGCTAAAAGCAATCCCGATAGGCTTCTCACAGATTTGCCTTCATTTTTATGATGAAGGTGACCCCTCCTCAAGCAGAGACCAGCAGTCTGATCTACAGAAATAGAAAATAAAGTGAAAGTGTGATGAAATGGATATAGGAGCAATGAAATCTAAAGGTTTATCCTAGTGAATCCACTGGCTTTTATCAGTCAATTTTATCAATCAGTTCTTGTAAAGTCTGTTGAGATTCTGGGGTGGAACAGGCCATATTGATCCTTGTTAAGCAACATGGAAACATAGTGTGCATATGCAGGGGGTGGGGGGGGAGGGGGTATGTGTGTGTGTATGTGTGTGTGTATATATGTTACTGAACATGGAAATGTACGTCCAGATAGACAAAGCAAAATGACAGATTGCAAACAGTGGATTGGAAGTCTGTTGAAGTAAATGGTTCTGGAAAATTCTTTAGCTGCCAGCATGAAATAATCACCTTCTCCTGCTTTCTTTTTTTGTATCCTATTGGTATCTTTTCATCAGGAAAGATCTAATTAGCTGTACAGAGGAAATATAACATCCTTGAAACAATACATTGAGTGCTGAATACCCACTGAAAACTCCAGGTGATGCTGCTGATGATCTTAACACATAGAGAGTAATTTGTATTCTGATCCTACAGATAGATGTACTAGTGTTGACTCCTGACAAGTTGGATCTGCTGCTAAGACAAGCCCTCAAGGAGTAACACCGGCCCAATTATACTTAATGAAACACTTACACTTCTTGATAACTTTAGCCAATGTTCCCTTTGTTCTTTTTCCTGCAGGTTTAAATTCTGCTTCTCCTACTTTGATCTTAGACATGGAATAAACTCTTCTTATACCTGAGTACTTTTAAGTTGGAGGAGCTCATTTAAATGCACGGGGTTTTGTTGGGTTGTTTTGTTTTGTTTTGTTAATATTACCTTATGTTAATATAACCCCTTCCAAATCTATGTGCTTTTAGCAGTTATCTCCTTGGGACCAATGAGTTTCTGACCCACATGTAATGATTTAACATTCACACTTGAGAAAAAAGAGAAATCAGTGGCCTGGGAAGAAAATTACTTTCATGTGACATGATAGTCATTGCTTCATGTGTTGTTAGTCTAGAAAGTATTTTCTAATAATAAAAGGTAAGGGGAAAACATAGATAAAAATACTCACCCAGTCGTGTCCTGTCAAAAGGATTTTTGTACTTCTTGATATGTGGATGTTGTGTATAGAGTAGCATACTTTGTTTCAAGGTCAAAATTGGTATGATTTAAGTTAGATAAATGAAAAATTCCATTAAAAAAATTTAATTTTCCCTAGGCTAACTATTCTGTGGTCTAGGATGTATATTATTTCTTTATTAGAAAAAATAAGAAATATTTTTTATTATTTCTTTTAGTGTAAAATATAATTCTGACATTAGGTTAGTGAGAAACACCAAGAATAGGTAGTTTTGGTCTATTATTTTCCTGTTCCTGGCTGATGATGATGAGGATGAGCTGCGTATGGGCACTGGGAAGGGAATATCTTATTGGATTTAATGAATCTTTCTTTGTTTAACTTCTTGTGACAGAAAACAGTTGTCTAGTTCTTGCTTCTATAGATGGCTTGCAAACAATGAGCTAGAATAAAACCCTGCATATTTTGCCATTACAAGACCCTCAGCCCTGCAATAGGCTGTGAAGCCCCACTGCTTGTGTAGAGCCATGCCTCTGATAAGGTAACTGGCTGAAGGGAGAGATGCATGAAGTAGTCAGAAGAAACATTAATTTCACTGGTGTATGTTAAAGCCTGGCCCTTCTAGGGCATAAGAACTTCAAGCTTAAGCAACACCTGGGCTTCGCAGACAGAAACTCTCTCATGAAACTGTATGTGTGTATACATTGCTTTCAAAAGCCCAACAGGAGCCAGTTGTTTGGTTTGTTTGGCTTTTTTTTTTTCCTTTTTTTTTCTGTACTTATAAGATGAGAGAGTACTGTCTCCTTTTCTTCCAGTAGTTAGAGTACTTGCCTTGAAACTGTAGCATCAGTTCCTTCCTCCATCTGTTGGAATCAAATCTCACATTTTTTTGTAACCCAGAGGATACCCTAATCACCTGGTGGTCCTCTGTTCTGGACAATGAAAACGTTAAGAATATATCGAATCTTTATAACTTAACTCTTCCATTTGGTCCCAGATCCCTATTCCCCAACTGCCCACATTCCCCAAATGTTCATTTTCTTCTGAGCACTCTGCTGTAGTCCTTCAGTGCAATCATGGCAAGCTTTGTACGCTCAGTGCGTACATGTGCTCATGCTCTGCATACATCTGTAATTTCATACTATTAAAAGTACTACTCTAGTGAAGTGCAACACTGCCCTCACTAATTTCAGGCACGTAGAACTGAAGCCCTCATCCTGCACCTTCTACACACACTTATGCACTCTATCAGAGGCATACATGCTCACACACACAATAGTTTTTTGGAGTTGCAAGAAAAATACATGGGGGCCAGAGGAGCCCCAAAGCTAAGTACGATGTAGCACGGAATTAGCTGGTCCTCTCTAGAGGCTGACAACCTTGAACAATGTGAACGTAAAGCATTTGTAACCACTTGGTCTGGGTACTAGGGATGCTGCCTGGAGAGAGCATGCTTAGGGTTGCATGTGTAACCTTATTTCCTCCTCACAAAATTGTTCAATTCCAAAATAGACTAGCATGAACCAACATGAATGTCTCCTGGAAAGACAAAATTAAGGGATACGAATGTGGCGGCTGAACACAGAAGTCTTTCCTTGTCTGGTACCACTGAGTGAAGGTCAAAAAGCAAAATGAGGACTCTGAAAGACTAAGTAAACATCTGTGAATATATAAATCAGTAAACTCTTTCAGCCACAGAGCTGAAAAAATGCATAGTTTGTCATGGGACTTAGCATGAAATAGGTGCTGTTGAAACTGAGGTGTTAGAAGTACCCCCCAAAGCAATATTTGATGGTCAGGGGACTCCGATCCTGAAAAAGAATGACCTGTGCCATTGTCAGGGGGCAGAAGGGTGAGTCTGGGCTTTCAACTTCAGCCTTTAAAGTGGTGTTTAGCAGACTTATGAGTCTAATTCCTATGTCACTCCATCCTTTTGTAGTTTTCCTGAAGTAGCTCTAACATTTTTACCGTAAAAACCTGTCTGCAGTTGTCATACATTCCTACGTTCTTTATTTCCTTCTTGATTGTTGATAACTCCCGGTAATAGCTTATATGAGTTGTCAGTTCAGTAGTGCTTTCTGATATACTTTTTCTTCTTCTTTTCTTTATTTTACATCAGGTAACAGGTTTATTACTTATTGTCAGCACAGCGAAATGAAACAGGGATCTTCAGAATATACTGTCTGGTGGGTCTAACCTCTGACCGTGCAGTTCTAGAAGAGGTTTTTTCTGTATGTGTATTTTGGGATTTTTTTGAGTCTGTTTTTCTTTTCCTTATTCATTAACTTAGTGAATGATGACTTTGTTGTCAATATAGTGCAATAACAGTAAACCACTGAATAGCATCAGAAACACTGTACTCAACTGTACTTAGCCACATAATTAAGGCACATCTAAAATTACATGCTTCTTCCCTCTGAAGCTTTAAAGACACCCGAATTTAAGGGATCATGACAATGAATACTTTTTCTTTACTTCTAAATTCCCAGAGAAAGTGTAGTTAGAACTTTCCAAGTACCTATTTTGGCATATAATTTGCTGTGATGTTAATAGCTTACAGATGCAGAACATCAGAGTACAGATGATTAAGGCCAAGTGGGGGAATCAGTAAGACTTAATTATGGCACTTTGAAGGACATTTTTAAAACTCAAAGCTCTTTTTTTGCATGTCTCTGAGGGTCCTATGGTGACTTCCAAAGGATAAACAATAAAAAACCTCCATACACGTGGAAGCAAAAGCTTGCATGACTTGTTTCTTCTTGCACAAAACTGGAAGCATAGAGAGGATTCTTTGAAAAATGAACTGATCTCAGTAGTGCTTTAACAGTTCACTTTAATACTTCTTTAAAACTTTCCCCTTTTAAAGTTATTAATCTATTCACTTTACATATGTTCTGATAACGCTTTGTTCTCGTTGGGTAGGTCTGCTTTGGTCTTCTGCACTTCAGGAGTCTTTTCTAGTTTTAGGAGTCACAGCAAGTGTGTAGTGCCCGTGTGACAGTTTAACCAGACTCAAAATTCTGATGCAAGTCTGTGTATTTTCTGGCAAAACTTAAAGACTGGAGTCCTGAGCATGACTGGCTTGATAAAATCAGATATAGGCAAGTGAGTTACATCTTAGCAGAGACAAGTGGCAGACCATCATTCATGGTTTTTCCTTAGTTTCCATTTGAGCTCCTTTCCAGTGAATGAAGTTTCAGGTTTGGCTCCCATTCTTCTCACAAGGCAGGAGACTGAGTTAAGACACAACTGTTTCTGTCCCAGCTGCTCCCAGGGCTTCCTTTGAACCTGGAGTCAGCACTGGAAAAAAAAAAAGAAAATGCAAGAAAACAACATCAGTTTAAGCTAAACAAATCTGTTTTGTGCAATGATATAGCAGGCACATTATTTTCTGAGAGCTTTTTAAAAATGTCTTTATTTATTGATATGCTTGATTTTCCCTTCTTGTAGGGAAAGCAGAAGGATTTCCATCTATATATTGCAGTGGTACAAAGGGATAGTTAATGCTGGAATGCTGCCTCCTATCTGAATAAAACTTAACATGTGGACAGAAATCTGATCCCAGTGCTCAGACTCGCTTCCTTTATCTCATCAAGTCTGTGCCAACATAGCTGGCGATGTTTCTGAAGGGAATCACGAGCTGCAAAAGTAGACTAGACAGCAGACAGCAGTTAATTAACACAGGCTGTGGCACTTGCAAGGACCTCACTGAAGAAATTCACCCTTTTAATTTGTTAAATGTTTGCTATAGGTCTCTGCAAACATTATCTGGAGACGCGTCAGCTCTTTTTTTAAATTGATTCCTCATTTCCGTTTTCATTTGTAGTAATAGCATTCTTTTAATCGAACAAAAACCTGTACTGTTCCTATTAGCTTGCTTTTCTTGCAGACGAACTCACTAGCATGGAAGCCAGCATAGAGAAGCAGGTGAATTTAGCTGATTGTTTGCATAATCTTCTGTGTGAGATTGAGACGAGTATAATTTAAAGAAGATGGTGAGTTTTGGAAGGACTACTGTACTCTTGTCTACAAATATTTTTGCTTGCGAATGATTCTTCTGTTGATTTTAGAGTAAAGAAGTATATGTTTGAATAATTAGTACACAGACCACAACAGGTTTTAGTGTTAGGCTTACAGTTTAAATTATTAAAAAAGAAAGAGGGAAACAGACCATAAATGTTTTTCATCGTTGCATTCAGACCATTTCTGGACATGAAACATGACTTTTTTATTTTTTTTAAAGACTGAGGCCAAAGTTTAAGCAAAACAAAATTTCCTTCTCCCAGTAGCAGTTATCAGTTTGTAGGAGGATATAAAGACCTCGCTATGTAGACCTGTTTGCTCTATTTTTTCTGTGCATAAACAACTCCTAAAGCTCTAACTCCAAAGTCTATGTTTTTTTTAAAACCTGTTCTATAATTTACAAACAGAGAATGGTCTACTCATTCTTAGAAATGAGTGTCTAGAGGATGACTTTTACATTCTGAACAGCAAAATTTTACTAAGTGGTTTGGCTCATTGCAATCATATTACTAGGAGTAACTGAATGCTATCTAAAATGATAACTTCTATTAAAATTATCATAGCAAAATAAGCAATTATTAGATATTTGAAAGGAAACTTATTAATAAATTTCCACTTACAATAAAAGGTAAAAAAAAAAAGGAAACCTTTGGTCATGAATATGTCTGCTGCCTGGTTGCTGCCAGCTGCCCCATCATTGAAAGTGTTGAAGTTCAGGCTGGATGGGGCCTTGAGCAACCTGATCTAGTGAAAGATGTCCCTGCCCATGGCAGTGGGGCTGGACTAGCTGATCTTTAAAAGTGCCTTCCAACCCAGATTATTCTATGATTCTGTGATCTTATTTGCATGAGAGATTACTTGGATGCATGAGAGAAATTGGAGTTAGCTGCATTGCTTAAAACTTTCCAGACAGTAATCCTTTATATGTTGAGTGTATTATTAAGAGAAATTAGTAGAAATTAAATGTTGGAAGGAAATGATATTATATTCATTTAATGCATCTGGGTGGTGATGAGTTAATTCAGCCCAAAGGCTCATTCAGTTAACAGGTAAGGTGTCAACTCATCTTTCATTGTATTATCAGGAAGGAACTGGGTGAAAGCTGTCCAAAAACAGAGGGAAGGGAAATGAATGAATCAGTTATCAGAATAAAATACATAGAGAAATCGTTGCATAATTTTCCTGAGATAAGCACAGTAGCACAGCTCCTATTGATCTGGGCAGATGGAAGCTCCATTTGGCTGAGTTAATAGTTTGTTCTCCTGTTCTCAACATGAGCATAGAAATACTAGACTTCTGAGAAAGGGCAGAAAGTATTCATACTTTCTGCTTTGTTAGTTCCTGAAGAAGAAGACTGCATTCCATAGAGACCCTGTTGGCAAAGGTTTCCTAGCAGCTCTAAATCAGCACATGGTCTTGCAGCCTATTTCTTTTCTGTGCATTTTGAAACTCAGCGTTTCCATTTCACAGGGATATTTTGCTATTGTGACATTTGTTTGCATCCAATCAGACCATGCATATCCTAAAGTCTTTTTTTCCATCTTTTTTTTTTTTTTGTCACAATCTTTGTTATTAGAAGTTTCTTTGGTTTACAATTTGTGATTTTTACAGAATTTTAAATTTAATTCTAATATTTTTCATGGAATCAGCTATTTTAGACACTTTTTGTGTTGTATTCAGCTGCTGCTGTTTCAGACTGAATTAATAATTTGTACTTGCTTTTGATGTCCAAAAATAACATTTTAATGTCATAATCAAAGAATCTGGAACTTAGTATATACTATATTGCAGAGATGCTTAGATGTGCTAGGCTTATTACCTCACGCATAGTGCCCACATGCACAAATGAAAGATAGTTTTGAAGCAATTCACACAAGATGCTAAGTATCTACGATCTTAAGTAAGACACTTGCAGGTGAACAGAGTCAAACTTTCATAGGAAGAGATTTTAACCCAGCAAGCTAAACTGTCCTCAGTTTTTCATAACAACTGCCACAGAAATCCATTAAGAATGCTTAGAGGCAAAGTTATGAAGTGACACTGATTTCATACAGTAATTAAATTTGTCCATGCGTGGTTAATAGCTGCATACAGTTAACAGAGAAAGAGAACCTGGAAAAGATGTGGGTGTACAGAAGAGGCAGTAGAGTGGATGGTTAGTTGATCTTTACGTTTCAAGTTTTTTTGACTCATCCTAGTAAGAGAAATGAATTTATGTCATAATTAAGTGTAGATTGGATTGAAGCAGATTTTTTATAAGAAAAGTTACTTAATTGACCAGAATACCAGTTATAATTTGATAGTGAAATGAGAGTATTCACTACAACATAAAAAGCTTTAAAAGAGGTGATGTTTAAAAAGAAAAGGTGAGTTACCTTCTTTTGCCCAGGACATTTTCTGTGGTGGATAAATATCAGAAAAATTTAAACCACTGCATTTCCAGAGTTGAAGTAGAAGTAAACTTCAGGGAATAATTTTGTAATGGGAGGCAGTTAAGGAAGGACTGTCTACTTTATTTCTTTCCTTCCCATGCTAGGCATAAAACCAGATTTGCCCAAAGATTCTGTTTGTGCATGGGATCCACTGCATTTTGGATTGATGAGTACAGACATAGCATTTCACCACAGTATTTGATATTTCCTGAATTCACATGTAATTAACTAGATGTGGGGGGAAAAAAAACAGAATTACTTTTTATGCCTCTCCTTTTTCTCCCTTTCCCTTACAACTCTAATATTGCAAAATAAAATTTTGGTTGGCTGGCACCTGGCATGTAAAAGTTCAGTCCAAATTATTTGTCTGATAAAGTTACAAAAATTTGAATATGACATCAGATATTTTGGTGGGAAGTATGCTTATCCAATGGTACTGTGCAGTAACAGTGCACTGTGTAACACATAGAACATATGCTTAAAAAGCTAAATATGTGTACCTATGCACTAGGTCAAATAACTTATTTCTGTTGATGAAAAAGAAAGGGATATAAATAACTCAGGTTTCACCAAGATTAAAGAATACTTACGGCCTCTATCAAGCTTCCTCAAACACAAAATGGCAGGTTAATTTGGTTGGAACTTAATTTACAGATTTAGAATGCTGGTTCTAACACAGACAATTTATGAACTTTACCACGCTATTAAATTGAATTAAATTCTCATACAAAGGAAGCATGTTTATCTCCTATGGCTGTGGGCTTTCAGTGGGTAATCATAATAATAATGCATTTTTTTAAAAAAAAAAAGTGTTGCTTTTTAACTATATAAAATTATTCTCCACAGTAATATAAAATCTGTTTAAGGAATAGAACTACATTGACTTTTCCTTCAAGTTGGTAAAAGTATCACAGGGGGACAGCAGATAAAGTCCAAGACTGTTTAGATCCAAAAACTAGTAAAAAATGATATAAATTAGATTATAAAACCACAATTACAATAAATAGCTAATATGATAGACTTATAGTATCATAGAATCATAGGACAGTCAGTGTTGGAAGAGCCCTTGAAACATCATCTGGACCAATATTTCATGGGAAAGGGAGCCTAGATGAGATTATTTAGCACATTGTCCAATCACATCTTGAAAACCTCCAGTGATGTGGACTGTACCACGTTCATGGGGAAGTTGTACTAGTGAATGATTGTTCTTACCGTAAAAAAAAGTCTTTCTTATGTTGAGATGAAACTTATCTCGGTGCAATTTATACCTATTGCGCCTTGTCTTCTCCATGTGAATCCTTGTGAAGGAAGATCCCCTATCCTCTCTGTAGCCATGTTTTTAGTACTGGACTACTGTGATGAGGTCCTCCCTGAGCCTTCTCTTGTCCAGGCAGAAAAGACCTAACTTCCTCACAGGGCAGGTTCTCCAGCCCTTGTGGTCCTCCTTTGGACCCTCTCTGGTCTGTCCATGTCTTTCTTGAATTGTGGGGATAAGAACTGGACACAGTACTCCAGGTGCAGCCTGACAATTGCTGAGTAGAGTGGGATGATCATGTCTCTATTTCTGCTAGTAACGCCCCTGCGGATGCAGTCCAGGATCCGATTTATTTTTGTTGATGCAGCAGAGTACTGTTGACTCCTGTTCAGCTTGTTGTCCACCAGGTTCCCCAGGTCCCTCTCAGCAAGGCTGCTCCCCAGCCACATGGATTCTGTCCTGTACTGGGCTCTAGTTATTCTGTCCCAGGTGCAGGACTTTTCTCTTTGTTAAACTACATACTGTTCTTGCTAACTCACTGTTCCAGCCTCTCCAAAGACAGCTCTCCCTTCTGACATGCCCATGTCTTCACCCATTTTGGTGTCATCAGCAAACTTGGTAAGAGCGCTTTCAATCCCATCATGCAGATCATTTATGAAGATGTTGAACAGTGTGGGGTGAAATATAAATCCCTGGGAGCCCCCAGGCTGAGTAAACGCGTTGATCACCACGCTCTGAGTGTGACCTGTTCCTAATCAGACCACCCACCCAATCCATATCTTACCAGTTTGTCCAGGAGAAGGCTGTGGGAAATGGTGTCAAACATTTTGTTGAAGTCCAGGTAAACAACATCCACTGCTTTCCAAATGTCTCCAAATATTGAAGACCAAATGTTGCTGCTACAAAAATTATAAAGCAACCGCGTAGATTTTATTAGCAAATAGTTCATTTTGAATGCAACAAATTTTGACAAAAAATAATAAGTAAAGTAATATAAGAAGCTTTCAGCTGCATATATTCTTTGCTCTGAACCACTGTTCTGTCTCTAAAGTTTTTAAATGAAAATAGTAAATTTATCTTGCTAGAACATTTAGCTGAATTAAGCAATTAGAAGACACGAGATCAGTAGGTGTGATTTTGATGATTCTTCACTTCTCAAATATTAGGACTGACTTTAAACAAATGTTTCCACATAGCACTTATGAAGCTCAAACATGAGAATCCAAGCAAACCTTTAGCTCAAGCTCTTTCTGATCCTTCAGCCAGCCTTGTTTCTTCCATGATGCCTACACAATACTGCCTACTGCTAACCACTTGGCAGGCAGCAACTCACACATTCTGTGTGGAACATATTTTTGTGTTATTGTTGTTCTTTCTTTCCTTTTTCTTGACCTTACCCATCTGCATGTTTTGCCTATCAGTTTTGTCATTACATAGACCCTGATCCTTTAAATACTTAAGCACATGGGTAAATTCAGTGTGTTACATACACCTTTTTGTAGGTTCTAGCTTGTGAGAACTCTATTTAAAAATAATCTTTACTGCTGGCATTGCTGCTTAGCTTACTTGTTAAGAGTTCCTTGTAATCTTAGGACCAAGACTACATTGTGAAAGTTATTTTACAAATACAAGGTAAAAAACATAGTCTCATCTTCTGTCTATGTGGATACTGGTTTATTTTATACACCATAGTAAGATAGTTACTATAAAATAATCTTTCAATGAAATAAATATTTACTCTTGCCTGCTTTTGTTTAGTTTTATGTTCCTATGAATTGTGATGTAAGCTTTTATCCATCTCTTTTTCTGTCTTTTGATTTTTTTTTTGGATTTCTGAAATGACGTAATATATGAAGATTGATTTCTCAGTACAGTTCCTGATGGTGTTCATTTGATATCCAAAATATGAAATTAGAATGTGAAGTGCCTAAATATATCAACTTAGATGTAATATGAGACAATTTTTGTCTGCATATTTTAGTTTTGTGAAATACTGAATCAGAAGCCAGAATTACAAGCCGCTTCCTAAAATTGTTTGTTTTAATTCCATTTGGCTTATGGTAGTTTGACAAATTACCATGACCTCCTTTTTCAGCATGCAAAGATGGGAATTAAATAAGCAGAATTAGCTCTACTTTTAAGAAATAAGGAGAAGAGACTTATAAGAAATCTAAAAGCTTCTTGTCTGCAGGAACTAAAAATCCACCTACATTCTGTCTACAGTATGGAGTATGTACTAGAAAGCATACCTAATTTCATTTTTGCACAGAACCATATCTCTGAAGTATGTATTTTTTCTTTGCCTAAATTGATGAATAATTTTGAATTATTGTCATGTAATGTATTCATAATCACATACATATACATTGGCACCTGTTATTTGCTTTCCACAAAATTATCTTATTTCTCACAGTCATAAATATGTTAATGGAATTAAGTATTAAGTAAAATTTGGCATCTGGAATTATTTGACTTTCATAATAGATCAATAAAATCTTCAGTTATTTCTAAACAGTCTACACCTCCAGGAAATGTAATGAAGTCAAAGGTACAACAATTAAATAGGAAATCTAGGGCTTTTGCATTTTGATTTTATTGAAAATTATTACAGAAATCTTATCTTCTTACTCAAATATAATAATCTCAACACCAAACTTATTTTAGAACAAACACTGCACAATAAATGTATGCCAGAAGACACAATCTTTTTAGCTGATAAACTAATACAACTCTTGCTGAAAAGGTGTGATTTCTTACATCAAAGCTGTCTCACAAAGGTGTTCCAAAACACTTCATTAGCAATGATAAACTGGAAAGTCACCATCAAACCAGAGCATAAGCCCTCATGAACCTGTTCTTTTTGCAATTATTACACCTACCTGTGGATTTGGGAAGGCTTTCCCTTGTAAACCATGAATTGAACTCTTAAGTGCAGTATTTGAATTCTGACTTGTACCCTGATTTTTAGCAGAGCAGCATTTTAGTCTGGAACGAAGTATGAAACAATTGTTTTCTACAGTCAAAACTTGTAGGCTGAAGTTGTACTTTTGGGATATAGTCTTTTTCCAGAATACCAGCATTGATCTTGAAACACTGAATTAAAAACCTACTTTATGAAATTCCCCAGGGATTCAAAATTATGTATACAGTCATTCAAATGATGTTACCTGTGCCCATACAAAAGCACTTTCTGAACACTGTCAACTAACTTTATTTTATGTGTCCATAAAATATGCATTTGAGAACTTCTGTTGAGTAGCTTAAAGTGTTTCTAAATTTCTCATATATTTTCAGAGTAAGTTGAGAGGTCATTTATCTGGTAGTGATAATTATGTGCATGCTTGTATTTAGTTAAAGGAGGGAGATTAATGTCCCTGTAATATTTTTTGTCTTCCAGATATATTATTACCATTTTTTAGTAATGATTATTATGGGATGATTGACATCTCACCCAAAATATGTCATTTGATATGTAGGAATAGACCTATACATGAGCTCTTCCTGAAAAGAGAAGCACCAAAGTTGAGTCTTCTCGCCTTTAGTCTCTTCAAACAAAAACTATATAGTTGAAGCAAATGTCACATTAGATCCACAAGTTTCCCTTAGTTTTTTGGTTAGTTGAAGGAGACACTAAATCAAATAATGAGACAAGTGAAGGGCAGCACTGGAAATAATACTGGGTAAAAGAGAAGAGTGTAATCAGAGAAGATGTTGAGTGAAAGTGCAAGGTAGCCAAACTCTTGGGCAAACTAGGGCTTGCACTTCAGTGAAATTTGTTTCTTTCTGTATTATAAAGTTTACTCTGTTGTGTTATGCTAAACGCATCCAGATTGCCCTGTATGTTATTCTGCTTTTCACTTGTGATGAAAATAAATGTTGATGATTTATAGTAAAATTGAATAACCTTGTAGTCTAGACATCTTAACTGCCAGTATTGAGTCTGACAGCATTGCACTAGAGAACATGAAGACTGCTATTTCCATACAAATATACATGCATGCACATATGCACACACAAAATGTGTTACCAAACCGTCATTTTATCTCAGAGCCAAGTTATTCTACCTGAAAAAAAAAAAAAAACAAATTAAAACAAAACCATTCTGGTTTATTGTGAGTAATCACCCTCCTAAAAAAAAAAAAGCCCTGACTTCAGCTCTAAATATCATCCATCTGAATCTCCCATGCCTCTTTTTTGGCTTCCTCTGCTCTTCTCATCTGGGATTTCTGCCTAGTTCCTTCTGAAGTTTTCACCTGGGGTACCTTGGAGTGGGACTGGTATGACTGAGAGATGACTGAGTTTTCTCAGCATGTTTTGGGGCCAAGGAAAATGGTGATTTCCACTGGACAGATTTTCCTCACTGAATCCAGCAGCGAAGTTTGACCCTTTTTGTCTGTATATGAAAGCTCTTAATCTTCTATAATCTGTTATCAAATTACAATTAAATGCTATAGCATGATGATTAATCTGCATTTTTGTAATTTTCTGCTTAGAAATATCTTTAAATCAAAACAATAAAAAACATTTAAAGTACCCAGAGACCTTTTAAATGAATGACTGATGTACTGATCCAAGGTATATCTTCTGGTTTGGTATATAATTTTCTCTTTCTTGTTCCTCATATGCAAGCTTCTTTTTTTTTTTTTTTTTGTACTTTCAGTACAAAATTTTCCAACAAAAATTGTGCACTCTTAAGAAGAAGAAAATTTTATATGTCTTTTTAATGACACTTGATTTTGATGAAGGTAGGTAAGGGGTAGAAATATAGATCTGTGGTATCAGTCTAGTTTCAGCTGACGACCATAACATTTCAGTAATAACCCTAGAAAATGTATTGAAAGAAATAATCTTGTGTTTCTGCAAGGACAGAAGATGCAGAAGTTGAGTGATTCTGTGACTTAACAAATTTCAAAAGAAAAAAGGCCTAAACTGTACTGATCCCACTAACTCTTTACTGAGAATTCCTCTCAATCCTTCTTTTCTACTGCATTACAAAATTAGCAGACATAATAGAACTTGTTATGTGCATTCATATTTTTAAAAAAGTCTTGCTACTACTACATGAAAGTTTGATTGAAAGATTTCAGGTGACTCTCTTGGACTGTAGTACTATTGGAGACTGAAATCACTATCTGAAATAGTAAAGGAACATTATTAAAAAAGGCCAATGCACAGGGAATGCGTAAGTAGAGAGATGTCTAATAAGGTATAGCAGGATGTCTAAGGGGATACATGGTGTATTTCTATCCTAATGTCTTGAAAAAGGATACAAAGGTGCTTACTATATGTACATTTAGGAGTGCATATGTGTATATACACACATAAGCAGCTGACAGCAGTACAAATAGATTTAATCTGGAATTACAGAGTGAAAAATGAAAAGTCTGGGAAAATTAGAAGATTTACTCAAGAGAATTAAACTTCTGCAAAGTAGTAATTAAGTGAGAATTGTCAGGGATGAGTAGAGCAAGGATGTGCAATAGTGAACCGCAGTTTGTTAGGATGTTTATAGTTTGATAAAGTGGCAGGTTCTGCTCTGGTTAACACAGTGAAGGTTTATGCCGAATGCTAAGGAACATCAGTACAGGTTTGGTATAATTACGGTGTGCTGTATTGACAGACTGCTATACACTCTCTAATAGAAGTTTAGCACAAATAAACCAAAGGAGATCATAAAAGACTGATAAAATGAGCTTATAGCTCTATGAATTTACTTAAAAAGGAAAATCACAAAGCAAGGAGATTTAGTTCATAAATAAAATATTTAAAATTTATTTGGTAGATGAAAAAAAAAAGAGTTAAGCAGCCTTTTGTTTGAAGGTGGGGTTTAAGGATAAAATAGCTGAAAGGAAGAAAATGTGTATTGACATAAATTAAGTAGAAATGTCTCCTGTGGGAAGAAGTGAAATCTAAGATAGTTAAGAAAAAAGAATATTTTATACAGTGCTCATTAATGTGGCACAGGGTATAATTTTGCATTAGAGCACATTCAGTTGTATAGAAGAGGATTTCCTTCCTGCAGCTCTGCCCAAATTTTTATCTGTGGTATTTAAGATAATTGAAAAGCCTTTTCCATTTCACAAAGAATTCTTTGCCTGCAAAGTTGATACGACACACAAACAAGCATCAGGAATACTGTATACAGATAGCATGTCTCTCACTGGGCTCAAGATAAGGACTTGAATTATAATTCTGTCTTACTCACTGCAGGTCAGTCCACTGAAAAGTTCTGCTTGTATTTCAGGGAGTTTGGATCAGGTCCTGTAGCAATATAGAAATTGTTTTTAACTTCTGAGCTCTTCAAGGTATGTTTTCCGAGCTTTTCAATGTATGTTTTAAACACTAGTCAAACAGATATAATACTATTATTAATATTAGTAGAAAGCTTTAATTAGTATTATTCATAAGATAATTAGTATTATTCATAAAATACTTTTATATTATAAGACAAATTATGTTTTCCTCTTTTAAGAAAGTAGAATACTTTAAAAATATAAAAAATCCTCTAGGATCCAGAAATTTAAAACTGAAAATATTACTCATTTGATGAAAAATCACTGAGGGTTTACTCCTGAACATGGCTGTAAATGGTTAAGGATTATTCCTGAAGGTGTGAGGTATCATGTGGCTTTCATAACACTGTTTTAGACCACTCATTGTAAGTATGGATGGATAGTCAGATACCATAGCAGGCATAAGTATAGTCTCCATTCAGAATTTCTGTATTATAATAATGTTATCAGCATAGTAGTTTAGTCTTTTTTCTGTCTCTGTCATGCCAGGTATGGTGATACTTTAGGAATCACAAAAAATTTCAAGGAGACAAGCATATCTAGTGTATCTTCCCAGTGCAAAGGGTTTTAAGAACATTATTCACTGAAATAATTATTGCTATTATGTGTTTAACAAAAAGCATCTTATTTGAAAATGGCAAGTATAGAGCAGAGGAAAAAAAATATTATGCTCTATTGTGTTGGACCTGGCCATCCTGTAACCTCACATCTCATTCTCATCAGGGATGCCAGGATTTTGAATGGCTTTAGTTTTGAAAAACAGGCACTTATTCTATTCCTGTGCTTCTTGCAATTTTTCTCCTTGATCTGATTCTGTAATATTTTTTTTTTTCCTTAATGGATTCAGTTTAGCAATGGGTGAGGAAAAGATTGTATAAGTTCAGGTTTCAGTACCAGCCACTTCAGATGCATGTATTACAGCTCTTGGTTGTGCTAAGGGAATTAGCTATGTTCTCTTTTCAGGGAGCTCTGAGGAGCTAGAGTGGGTTACAGATGCTTGGTTTTGTTGATAACAGAGGAAGCTTTAATAATTTCTTTAAACCCATCTAATGATAGTTTTGAATGAAGACATGAGCACCCTGTGTTCGTCTTTCTAATGCACTGTGTGAAACTCTACCTGTTTTTTCAGTAGAAAGAATTTTTTCTTTAATTTTAAAGAACTTCACTAGGATATTAGACAATGAGATGTAAGAGCCCCCTTCCACAGTATCGTTCTTCCTTCAAGAAGAAAGCAGCTACTGGCAGTATCACTCCACTATTCCCAGTAGACAAAACACTAAGGTACTGTAATGTATTGTTAAAGGTCAAAGCAAAAGGGGGGTGAGTCACCTGCTGCGGAAGCTGAGGTGAGGAGGGGTGGGGAGGAAGAAGCAAACTTCTAATATAAAGAAAACAAAAGGATGACCTGCAGCACAGAGAAGGAACAAGTTAAAATCTATCATAACAAATGTTTTGTTCTCTTTAACAAATCATAGCAAAAGGAGAGCTAAAAATAGGACACAATTATTTGTCTTGCTTTCACTGATTTTACACTGATTTCAGTATGACTTTTGTCTCCACACCATCTCACTTCAGCGTGGAAAGCAAATTTAAAGGAGATTAAGGCTGATGCTGCCTATTTGTGTTGTGGACTTTTCTCAGTTCACTGTAGGTATTGAAATATGTCGTAGTTTGTAAGTGTCTCTGTACTGATGGACATATGGCTGAGTCACTCCTGAGCAATATTCTGATATAAACTGGTACAGCTCCACACAGTCTTATCATTCTCATTTTATGACCTTGTAACTCACTGACTTGATTGGAGTTATGATGATTTATATCAACCCTGATGTTTGAGTCTTGTTTTGCTAATTATTCAAAACAGCCTGTTCTGAATCTTGAGAGGTGTTGGGAGGAACAGAAATGCTTAAACAGAACTCAAATCTGGATGTCATTTGTCCCCTTAGTCTGGGATACCTGTTTAACTCACTAAGCTTTTTGTATTTTTTTGTGATTCTGTAGTTAGGACTTGAACTAACATCAAAATTCAGAGCTGTGCATTCATTTTTTCTTTCTATCAATTTAAAAATTAAAAATGAAATATACAATACTACCTATAAAAGGAACAATTTAGGGGTGTTTAATAAACATAAGTAGCTGAAAGATATACACAATGTCTTTGACTCTTCACAGTTTTACTTCTAAGTTTACTTCTAAGTGTGTGCCTATTATTTATTTAGATGTAAACTAATTTATTTTTATAAAAAAAATTGAAATTTTCAAATATTTAATGGGTGGGCTTGAAACTGGGCCACAGAAAATTTAAAGAGTGCACATGATGATCTTCTAAGCTTTGGTTTGATTTGCTGACTCGCTTTTAGCTTCCTCTGCTTATATTTTGCAATAGGTTCTTGCATGAGCAAGGACTGTTTCTCCACTATAACACATGCAGCAGCTGCCACCTTGTAATATCAGCTCATGTGTGATTGGGTGCACTGGGCTCCTGTGACCACAGGATGTGACCCTCTGGCATTCTGTGAAGATGAAATGAGGGAAACATACTGGGCTTCCTACTTTCAAAGCTCAAGCCTTACTTTTAAAGCCTGAAAAGGACACCAGAATACAAGAGCACTAGTTCTTATTCCAGCCAGAGCTGTGATAGATGCACGCATGAATGAACTCACTGAGTGCATTCATCCCAGGAAAGCCAAAGCATGCACACTAATGCTTGGCTCTGTTTTAAGTAATAGGAAATAACAACAGGAAGTTCACCAAATGTTTGCTGGTTTCCAAACATTTCAGATTCAGATCCTGCTGTTATTTTCTAGCCTTAAAAGTACCATAGTGGAGAAAATGCAGAAAAAGCAAACAAGTTTTAGTGAAGGTGTGAAATATCTTACATATGAAAAATGAGTGTTCAACCTGGAAAACATGACTACATGGAGGACATGAGAAAAGTATTTAAAATCATTGATGGTGTAGGGGAGCTGGATGAGGAAGGATTCTTCAAAAGTTTACACACTTAGGAACTAAGGGGTGTCAAAATAAATTACTGGAGAATTAAAAAAAAAAAAAAAAAAAAAAGATGACATTTCTTACAGCCCATAGTTTTGGAACTTCATGTTGAATGTTTGCCTGGATACCAGAACTGATTGACTTGTATAGGTTTGGATGGATTTTTTCTTCTCTGATTTTGTTAGAAAACTCTACCTCTAGCTCAGGAAGACCCTTCAGGTAAAATCCAGGGGCTGGGAGAAAATCATTATATGTTTGACATGTTCATATATTTTTCCTTATTATTGTTTTCATGTTCCTTCAATATTTTTTGCCTGAGAAAATAGAAGTCCAGAAAAGCTTGTGTATGTGTGTTTGTCTATATCTAAGATGACGATGAACATGGGGGAAGAAAACAGAGGGACTGAGTGAATTATTATTTTTTTTTTAAAGATGGGTGTCTATTGGATGTTACCACTACATAAAGAATATGAAATCATACCTTGTAAATATGAGGCAAAGGAAAAAAAGAAATCTTCTCTTCATAGAACATTTTTCCAGTGTTTTGAAATTCAAGGTTGCAGAAGGTTTTTGGAGACAAATTCTGTGACTTGTTTTTTAAGTGTTAGATAAATTAAGGAACAGTAATGTAATTTACATTTTGGAAATTAAGATACAAATGCCATGGCTGAAATTGTGAGAGGAAGGCCTGCTCTGTACATATTCTACCTCAAATGGTGTGCTCCTGTTTCTGTGCCAGTATCAGCCTGAGGATTGAGGGGACAGTAGGTGGGATGTGGGTTCTTAATTACTGATCTGTGCTAGAGGCAGAAGATTTGACTTAAGGTCTGGCGTACTATGGAAAATACTTGGAGTAATACCAGGGAGGAGAACAAATATAATCCTGGGTAGAGTCAGAGTCTGGAGTTTACTAGTGACTGGTATAGAAAATGCTTCAGTGTGGGAAGTATCCAAACCAGGCAGTTAAAAGTCTGTCCTGCCACAGATTTTGTGACTGGAAAAGTTACTTAATGTCTCTTACTGGAATTTCAACCATATCACAGTGGCTATAGTGATATGATCAGTGACTCCAAGGTCCATGTTTATAGTTTATGTGTGAGATGGACTACTGGAAGGAGACATGCAGTTGTTGCCAAACATGTAACTTCCAAGGCCAGTAGCCATTAATTACTGTCATGTCCTTGGTATGAAGTACAAGTTGCAGCTAACATTATACGATATGCTAGCTCAAGGATAGTGCCTGGATGTAGGATGGGACTTGACCTGAAAGTATACGTGGATTTTACTTCACAAAACCACACAGACTTCATGGAGGAAGAGATGAAACTGAATTTTTATCTTTTTGACAACATAACTCAAGAGAGTATGCCTTCATGGAAGCCAAAGAAATGTGTGCAATATAGAAGAGTGCTAACAAGATGGTATTAAACTAGCTAGCTCAGGTCACATACCAGTGTATCTGTGGAGACCCAAAGAACAGGATAAGTTAACTCACTATAAGATGGAGGCTAATATTGCTATAACTTGCATTTACCTCTTACGCTTTTTCATTTGCTTAAAATCACATGAATTATTTCAGTATAAATGTATTGGAACTGTAACAACCTACTTAATGACAGATTGTCATCATAGGTAGCTTCTATTTCTCTTCTGTCTGAATGTACAGGTATATTTTTCATATAGAGTCAAGGACACATGCCTTGCATAAAAAAAAAAGGGTATTTATCTTTCAATTGTATAGCTGTACAGGAAAGTTTCAGCTAAATAATCTGAATTGCTTACTTTCTTCATTTACTGTTACCTCTTTCTTCTGCATCCCAGAATGTGGCTGTCTAGTAGTCATTGTTAAGAAGATGGGAATTTTTGTTCCTGTGTTCGAACAAAATATTTAATCTCCACATAGGTTTGCATTTTCAAAGGTCATTAATGAGGGTTTCAAAATTTATGCAGCATTTATGTGCCTAAAGCCAGCGAAAAAAAGGCCTCCTAGATACCCAGATGCCTGTTTAGGTGCCTGAATACCTTTGAAAATCTGGTCCACAAACTTCATCTACTAATTATGTTGAGAGAATTTATAAACCTGGAACAAGAACAGGATTTCAAGCAAGAACTTCCAGCTTTCATGTGTTGTACTGTGGGTAAATGAACAGATGTGCACTTGTAATATAATTAATATGTTATTTTTCATATTATCAGCCCCCAGTCTTTCAGATTTGGAGACCACTTGGTTCTCAAACTGCTATGACAAGTACTGTAACTAAACCCAAAACATACATATGAAGGGAAAAAAATAGAGGCAGCCTTAAATTTTAGGCTGTTCAAGGCCTCCATCTCCCCGCTGCATTTCTCAGTACAACGAGGAGGTAACAGGTGAATTATAGCAATGGTATTGTATGGGAATTTCCTGAGAGCACTTTAAAAAAAACTAAGCTTATCTTCCAGACCTTTTGCAAGCCATCCAAACTCCTGGGATTCTTTCTTCAGACACTTCAAGTCTGTCTGATGTTCAATTTCACTGACAGAAATCCACATTTGTCTGCATGTTCCTTTGAGTTTCAGGGCTGCTAATTATACCCTGGCATTTATCTTGGGTATGTGGAAACCCCTGTTCATTAACTTGCTGGGTCAAGGCTCATCTTCACATGATGTAGAAGTTTAATAGACCCTCAAATTGTTTTCTGTAAATAAGACTCATTAACCCTGCTACCCCTAGAATGTTTTCAATTCTCGACTTCAGTGTTGCCCGGAGAGAGAGGAAGAGTCTGCATTTTAATTCTGATGCTGAATATTCACCCTCTTCTGACTACTCGTTACTGAATCCATCCAACACTGTTACCTTTAGTATTAGGAAGAAGAAAGAAACCCAAAGAGAATTTTTTGAGTAATGAAACACGACTACTGTAGAGAAGGAAAAAAGAAAGAGAAAGCCATCTCTGTTGCAGGCAAATACAATTCCATTAAAACTGATGAATCTGAGGCTAATATAAATAAACAAACCATCATCTGCATCAAAGATATCTTATATAAAGCAGAAAAAGATGGGGAGTCATTCAGGATGGAAAAGCCCTCTCCAATTTCTCAAAAACTTATTGTGCATTTGTTTTGCTGTAAATAACTTCTGTCTCTGATTGCTTTGAAAATATAGGAAAATACACTGAAGCTACTGACTTGCAAAATAGAACTGTACATTTATTACAAGTCCTCAGTTTTCTGTTTATGGCTGTTATTGTGGATGTTTTGGTGGATATCACAAATAGCAGAAACAGTAGCTTGTGCCTTGATAAACAGCCCTGGAGCATGGGCATTGGGGGGTGCTGAGGGTCAACAGCCGCCCACAAACTAAAACTGAGCAACTGCATAGAGCTTAGCATGGTCTGTGACAGGCCAGAGTACTCTGATCCCTCTCATTTAGCCTGGGTATCCTGAAAATAGATCTGGCTCCTGTTTTTTTAAAACCAGATGAGCTGTAGAAAACATCAGTGGAAATGGAAACCAGCATGAGGCAGGCTTGTATTAAATAGCTTTATAGGAGGCAGACTTGTATTAAAAAGCTTTATAGAAGAATGAACTACATGCTACTAAAACCAACTGGTGCTGCCATTCTTTGTATCTGCTGCAAAATAATTGGTATCAGAAGGATATTTTTTTGCAGATTGTAACGAATGAAAATGTACTATACCTCTTATAGCTCAAGGATACACATTTTTAAGTATAATACTTAAGATTCACATAAAATATTGTAACCAAAAGCATACTTTTGAGTAATGCAGTTTTATAATAAAAACACTGTAATTGACATTGAATTATTATTGTGTTCTGGCCAGCAGTGTACATGCTGCAATTTGCTGTAGAATGAGTATTAAATCCATAGTGTGCTTAGCTTACTGATTGCTCACTCCCTACCGTATATTAAAGACCTTTATTTTTTTTAAATATTGATACCCTAACAGCAATCTTCCAGTACTTTAAGCTTCAACTTTTCAAGTGTTCTTTGCCTTGATGGACTCAGTTTCAAACCTCCAGTCATTTTCAATGTAATTTAATTGCTAGGTATTAAATACTGTGTCTGTCTGCCCATGTATCAGCAGCAGCAGCAAATCAGGCACTCAAACATCTAACTGCGAATATTTTCCCCTGCAGTTCACTGCATGCACTAGGATCACATTTTCTTTTGTCAGAAAAGGATTAATTCTAGAGGACTGACTGAGATCCAGCTAAAAGTTTTTCTCTTAAGTGTTAGCTTTTAAAGACAGCAGTAGCCATTTGCATTAAAATCAGCAGATTTTAATGGGACATAGAGACTGAAAAAAACAAGCAGGTTTTATTTTCTTTGTTACCTAGAATTGACTGTGGAATTGTATTTTTAACAGTAATTTGCCAGAACAGTTTTGGAGATAAAATATTTTTCACTGGCACAGTTCCACTGACACAGGGCTCAGCTCCAGATTTCTGCCCCCTCACCCAGAGAAGCTTGGTGATTTTTCTGATGTTGTGGTTCCAGCCCCTGGCCAAAATAATCACAGATGCAGTGACCCCAGACCTCCCTTGCCCTTCACCTTCCCCTATGTCTCCTCGCAGGATGTACTTTACAGAATTAGTGAGAAGTCTTGGCCCTTAGCATTAATGTAGCTCCACTACTGATCCCTGCAGAAGGCTGTCACGCAGACAGATGTCTGTGGTTTCACTGTGGTGCAGCGAGGTACAACTTTGGGCAGCTCTTTCTCTGGATGAGTGAAGATTTTCAATGCTCTTTTTCTTGGAAGTACCACTTGCAGAAGAATGCATTTGGCACAGCAGAGCTGATGAAGCTTTTGCTTTCCCTGCAGGAAATAAAGGGATTTTGAAGATATTGCATACTGTTCAAGCAGGATGTGCTGGCCCAGACTTCACTAAATGACCTCTCCTGTTAGGTGTATCAGCTACAATGTGACTTACTAATTTAGCAAGGCTGAGAAAGCGAGAAGACTGAGGTGGAAAAAATACAGAGCAGAGATTACCATGTGCAAATCATTGCTGGCTCCTCTAAAAGGTCAGTCTGTCCTCACTTCACTGTAACCAGCTTATCCTGGTTGCAACACCTATCACTGCCCAGTCATTTACTTTTGTAAAAGAAAACTCTAAAATGCATATAGTTTCAAATAAAAACTTGTATATATACATATAATTAAGCTTTCATGCATACATACACATATACATGCATGCGTAAATAAATATACATATATGTATAAAAATGCATATGTAAATATATATATAAAAACACATATAAAGGATGATTAATTTTACATATATACAATACAGATACATGTTACATGAAAGGGAATATAAAGATTTGTATATACATATAGAGCTATTAATATATGCATTATATATATCATTATCGCTACTACTATTATCATTCTAGTCACGTAGTTTGCAAAATGTGTCCCTGAGTTTTCACACTGCTTTCATCTTATTACCTGGTGAGCCACCGCTTTTGATGTTGGTATACCTAGTATTTTTCAATTTGGTGTTTGGATTTAAAGGGTGTTTGGATTTGCATTGCTTTTTTAAAACAATGATGTTGTTTCTAAAATCTTTTTTCACTGAACACTTTTTTGCCAAGAGAGGAAGATCTTTGCTGACCTTACACTGAGCACGGCCAGGGTTATCTCTTGTTAAGCCATGAACTCCTAATTTGCATTTGTAATGTTTTACGCAAAGACACTTTAAAAGAGAAATGATCTTTTCCTGCATGCTGTACAGTAACTCTAATGAAGCTAAATTGCACATGGAAACATATTGAGCTGTAGGAAATAAGCAATGATGTTGGGGTTTGCATAACCAAAGCAGAATGAACCCCTGGAGAGCTGCAGACTGTACTGGCAGCATGCTAAATGCAGTGCAATGATGGATGATGGATGATTGCCCATGGGACAAAGCAGAGAATGAAAGACGTGCATACACAGGCACAGAGCTGTGGCATATGGCAGCACCTGAGAAGGGACAGTGGAGGATGAGTCTTGTCCTGTTGCTTCCTTCTCTCACTCCCACTCCAATGTACCTTGCTAGTGTGAGAAACCTGAGCAGCAGTGGCATGAAATGACCTCTGTAGGTTCTGGCTATCTTTGAGAAGAGAGGCGATGGGTTAGCTAGGATTTGGTTTTATTTCTTAGAACTTGCAAGCTGATTTGGATTATTCACCTAAGACTTAGGTTCTGGGTGGAAGCTCAAAGGCTAAGTTTTTGGAGATGAAATACATCCATGATGGGGAAAAAAATGGAAGTGAACTAGATATCTGTGTGTTTTCATGTGGAATGGAAGCCTAGATGTTTGATTTTTGTTTTAAAGTTTACTGTTTCTAAATTTGTCATGAGATTTAATACTGGGAATTGGGAGAAGAAAGGGGAAGAATATGGTGGGTTGATTCTACAAATGTGATTATATTCTGTGGTCAACTTGACTGAAGGGGGATGACTAGACACATTAGAGATTTTCTGTAACATTACTGGAAGTTCTTCATGTATATCAAAAAAATGGATAAATCCTTCCACAGAGCAGATATGAGAACCAAAAAGTAAAGCTCTTTACTCTTTTCATTATCCATCCCAGGTTCTCAAAAAATCCACTTTGGATGTATCAGCCTAGTTACTTCTGTACATTCTAAAACTGAAGGCAGAGATCCCCTTTGTAGGTTTATGGTAGTTAAAGTTTTCAATAAGATATCTTCTATTTAAAAAGCTGAATAAGGACTTTTTATTTTTAATAATGTTATTGCATTGGATGCTGCAGAAGAAAATTTTACCATTTATTTAAAAGGACTGCCAAATATTTTTTGCTAAATATTTTTATTCCACTCCTTTAAAAGAAATTTTAGCGCACAGTGAACGTCTGTGATTAATCAAGTACTGATCTGCCAGTTCATTATGTATGTGAGGGCTAGGCAAAACTGCAGTCCTGGCAACTGGAAAAGCTCCTATAATAATTTTCCTGGAGTGGGATAAGCTGAAGGGTTGCACATCAAGTGCTGATACAGAGTCACATCACAGGGCACCAAGTGCTGGTCTGCTGAGCTGTCTAGGTAAACCCAGAAATAAGTATAATGATTTATGTGTTCCCTTATTCACAAGTCAGCACTGAAGAAGACAATTCTCACTTGCCTAAGTCATTCCTAACTGCACAAGTCACAACCTATCTCCAGGAGTATATGCAAAAGATCATAAATTTTTAAAATATCTGAGCCTGGTGGTGCTCCTTCTATTTTTGAATTGAGAAATGGTGTTAAAATCTGTGGCATTCCCTGGACTGCAGGTTTTAAAAATTACTTGCTTGCATGTAAAAGCCTCAAGTACCACGTCTAGCAGACATCTCCTGATCACCAGACAATGTTAGACAGAAATTAGTCTAGGGTTTTTTTGAATAATGAATTGTTGTGACTAAATTGCTTAGTAAGTCAACATAAATGCTGACAATTTATATTTGCCTCTCAAAGATGACTTTAAATCCTTTTTGCGTAAGAGTTGGCTCTTACTTGTCTACAAAAGTGATATGCAGTTTGTTGTGGTAGGCTTTGCAGTATTTTATTTCTACTTATTTCCCTCAAGAGAATATAAGTCTTTCTCTTCCTCTCCCCCAAATATCTATTAAAAAAAAAAACCCAAACCAAAACATTTAGGAAAGGTACTGAAAATGGGAGAAGGGTGTCATCTTTCACAGACCCTTGTGGTGTATGAACCCACTGTAATTAGTGTTATAGATGCTCAGCACTAGAAATTTCCATCAGTATTTTAATGGACCTTTCTATGCACAGAAATTTGTTCTTTTGTCTCCAAAAGAATGTTTGCATAAGAAAATGTGGGGAAGTATTTGAAAGGAAGGCTCTGGAGCCCTAGTGTTTTTTTTCCCCCCCATTGTAGATTCATAATGTGCACCTTCATGAGTCTGTGAAATTTCTGAATAGACTAAATGTTTCTGAACTTTTCCAATGGTAAGGCATAACCATTCCTTCCTGTGATTCTGCCTTCTCTTCAGCTTCCCTGACAGTTTCATTGAAATGTACACATTTTTTTAGCTTATCAGAAGAAAAGTATTATAATTTTAGGTTCTTGCCCTTACCCACCCTTCCACTCAGGTCATGCCTGTGTATGAGGGAAGAGTGCCACAAATCCTTTTCTGTCAACCCCCACCTGTTACCACAGATGTTTTGGTAACATCTGCCTCGCCTGTTTTTTCCTACAGTGACGCAGAGGAATAGGACAGGTACAGCAGTGGACACCTTGTGGGTTAATGCTGGGGTCAGTCTTCAGGGACTTGTGTCTTTTTGACTTTTGGAACTCTAGGGAAAACAGTTCCAGACTGAGCAGGTAATTCCCACCAACTGCGAGTATGTCCAAAAATTCACTGGGCACTTGTACCTTGAAAATACACAAATATGTGGGTCTGGGTAGACAGGAACAAAATGCTGCATGGTACAGAGAACTGACTGTAGCTTAATGGCATGTTTCCAGGTAATCACGTTAGATGTGTTTCTGAAGTGTTATTATAGCACCCCAAAATGTTGTCTGATTTTTAAACATATATAAAAACAGACTCAGTAGCTACTATACACAGATATAGCTGTTCTTCCAAAGCCAGCTCCAACAATGAAAATTATAGCTCAGCTGTTCAATCAACACAGCAGTAGGCAAATGTTGGTGTGAAATATACTCAGAGCAATTTCAATTAACAACAATTAAATTGCACTTCGTTTTAAAATAAGATGGCGGGAGTGAGGAGTAAGATGCACAGCATCTCTACAGGTGATAAATGCAGATCTGGCCTGCTGTTCACCTGGGTTTTTCAGATTTCTTCAGGGCAATATTAGTGTCAGTGGAACCAGGGAAATGAGCAGAACAGCAGCTAGTGGGAGGTTATAATGTGAAGAGGGAAGGAAGAAGTAACTTGTTCAGCCTGACGGAAATAGAATGAACCCAACCTTGTCTCAGCATCTATTTTCCTCCTAGCCTGGGAAGAGGAGAAGAAAAGAGAAACAGTTGTCATCCAGGATGAAGATATCACGCAAAGGAACAGCACAACTTCCCAACTACTTCTGTTCTCAATTTATGGCAGAAAGTATATTCATAGAGATAACAGAGCTTCAAACATAATTCAGACAGCTGAATGTTACTAAAATGCATTGCTTGGCAGAGGCCTAGTAACTCCAGACTTTTTTTTCAGCAAAATGATTATACTTAACCTGAAGAACTAGCTGAGCAAATATTTCAGTAGAGAAGCCCCTAATTTTCAGTGACACTTTCGGTAACAACTCTCTGTATGCTTGCAGTCCAGGATTCTTATGGATAGCTGGGCAATTTATGTCCTCATCAAAAGAAAAAAAGCCCTATACATTATTTGCAGTAGTGTTTCTCAAATGCATAGAAGTATGGGAGGATTTTTTTAAAAGTAAAACAGAAGTAACATTATAAAAATACAACGTACATGCAGACTAGTGCCAGATCTTTCTTACTGCTCAATTACTTTAATAGTGCACAGTATGATCAGCATACTGTTAAGTAAAGATTCCTGTTATATCTTCATAATTTTATTGCAAAATAGTTATTTTTACTTGGCTGAAACATTATGAGGTAGAATCAAAATTGTTAAACACTTGAAAGTGTTGTTCTCAACCTGACTTCTGCCAATCAGGGGCAAGTGACAAGGCCAGAGCTTTACTTATTAGCAGAACATCCATTCATTTGCTATACTCAGTGACTATCTCATTACCATTAAATCACATAAACTCAGTTTAACCAGATGCGTCAGGGAGAAGATGAGCCAATAGGAACTGTGTCAAACTTGTCTGATTGCATGTTGTTTTTCGCTCATAGGCAGCTGCATAGAATGGCATTTTCTGGGAAATATGATCTGCACCAAAGTCTAAAGTAACATACATAGAACTAAAAAGTTATGGATAGTGCTGAATCAAAGTACTACTGGCAGTGTATGGTAAAACATGCTGAATTTGTGTTATGGATGCCTTAATTCAGGTTACTCATTTCATATGATAGTTTTGTCCCTCCAAAAGTTGTGACAAATGTTGAACCTAAACCAAATCTTACAATTTGTTTATATGAGAAAAGGAAATTGTGAAATGAAGGAGGTTTTTTATACTTGACAGTTGATGATTTTTTTTTATGGTAGAGTAAGTGCAGTTTCAAATACGAGATTGACAAACATGTTCCTGGAATAGCTGAGACACCAGTAATTAGCACCATAAACCAAAGCTGAAGAAGCAGTATGGTTTTTCAAGACTACTGTTAATCAGCTTTTTCAATAATTCTGAAAGCAAAATTATGTGCTAGGTTTTTTCAGGCTGAGAATACGAGTTAGGCATTTTGTAAGCAGATTCCTTTTTGTGTTATTTGTGGTAGCTTTCTCGCTCACACTACACAGTGCTTTAATCTTCATTTTAGACATGCCCACAGAATGATTTTCAAGGATGTTTTTTGTCGACCACTGGAGCAACGCAAAGAGCTTGCAAAAGAAACAGCATAGTAAGAGCAGAAAGCCAATTTTTGAAGGGACTGTCTGTCAATGTGCAATAGTTGACACTGATAGGCAAGTAGGGAATGATGAAGTATTCTGAAAATCTGGTCACTTAATATCAGTCTGAAACCAAGTGAAGCAGCACTAAGGAAACTAAACTCTTCTTTATTATTCAAATAACACATATTTATAATCTCACTTTCCCCTGGAGCAGTATTTCCTTGCTGATCCTCATGCAACCTTTTTTTTTTTTTTTTTTCCCCCTATGGACTGCATAGATCAAACTGAATGTTAGATAAATAATAAATCAAGTTACTTGGGGTTATATGTGTTGTTTACCCAATTGACCAAATTGTTCCTGCTACACTGTCCTTCCCCATTTCAACTGCTATTAATACCCACAGCATGACTTGAGAATTAATTGCCTATTTAGTGCTGTTGTTCTGAGGAACAGTTGAAAACTTATGCTAATAAATTACTTGATTAGTGTCATTTGACACAATGTGAATAATTTGTCAGTGGCAAGTGTCTTTCCTCTTGGGAGAGTGAAGGTTAAGCAGAGACAAAATAGAAAAGCAAATATGTGAACATCAGCATCGTTATTGCTAGAACAGAACATGAGTATCTTTCTCTCTTTCCTATGTCATGGAGGTTCTTGTTTACTATTTGATGACATTTCCTGATAACCAAACTTTCTTTCTTGTCTTGCCAGCTAAAGGAGTAATAAAATGTGAAGGATTAACAAAACTACTAAGAGTCTGAAGAAATAAGTGATAAAATATTTCCATATTTTAGGATATAACAATCATTGTCCTTAAAACATACAGTATAGCCAAAAGATATTTATTTCACCAAGACTTTTTTTTTTCCTCTAGAATGAAGACAAGGAAAAGGTGGATTGTTTAAAAAGTAAAGTTTCAAAGTAAAATCTCTTTTTAGAAAGCTTTTCCCTTTTTTTATTTTCTTCATTCTATATGGAATCTTGCTACTTCCAGTAGTTGGCCTAGTATAAAATAAGTAAGATAGGGATTGTTCCATCTTAATGAAATCCATTTAAAGGGCAGGCTTTACAGAGTGTCTGTCCTTTTAAAGCAATGGGAGGTAACACAGTGTATGGTGAAGGGATGTGGGAAATCCCTTGGAGATAAATATACAATACTCTGTATCTTACTAAGATATTTCTCTACACCAACACATTTTATCTAGTTGACCTCAATATGTGAATTTCAATGTTAGTATGCAGTCAATGGAACCTTCTGAATGTGACATTCATTCTTAAGTATAAAAATTAGACAATATGGTTTTTCCCTTGTGTGTGTACTTTAGACAAATACTCTTCATTTGCCTTTTACCATGCAGTTAATGTGGTTTTATGATTTAAGGTTGGATATGTAATACAGTAGTATTTACCTTCTGTAACTCTGCCAAATCACAATAACAGTTCTGTTTTAATTTGTTCCAACAAGATGCTTTTGTGTTAATATACAATACGCAAACCAGGCTGAAATATTTCCTTTCAAAATAACTGATGTCTCCATTAGCTATTGTTTGTATTTCTGTAATATCCAAGCATGTTAATCTTGGATGATGGTCCCACTGTTGTAGCTACTGTACAAATGCAGGACAAAAAAATAGTGCCCATGAGTTTGTGCTTGAATTTTGTCACAGGAGATAGACATGTGCAGGATGATTGGTGATCGTAAAGAAAGAGCAAAGTAAATTACAGTGTAGTGGATATGACAGGTAGTCATTGCTGCACATTTTCAGCTTTATTATTGTTCCTTAGGTAAGGCTCATGAAATGGGAGGATTGCAGGAAGATGTTGTGGTGCTGATTTTCCAAATGCTGAGTGTCAACGTAAGGGAGAGAAGAGTGACCAAGAACAAACTCACAAAAAAAGGGCAATGACAGCTGTCACCATGGAGCACTCAGAAGTGAAACTGCTATTTCTCATTTACTGTAGGAAAAGTTTAAAAAGGAAGTGGAGCTGAAGACAAGTTGTAGAAGTTTGGTATTACAGTAAAAGGAAAAAAGTGATAAAAACATTCAGAGATATAAAACATCTGGTCAAAGAGACAAATCAGGGATCTGATCTGTCAGAAAAATTCTGGATGGTTAGCAGTAGAACAACCCCAATCTTGTTCAGAGAAAAGCTTTTTACATTAAATGGAACATAAAATGACAGCTGAGAGAGAATTTTAGTTGTATGGATGGGAAGGATAATATGTCTTAGACATCTTTTTCTGAATGATTCTGAAAATATTATATTTATCAGTGTTGCTCAGTTTCTTGTCTCTTTTTGCAGGTGTTTTAGATGGTTTTACTCATAGCTACATTTGAGAATAGGCATTTGTCATAAATCATTGCAAAACATTCTCGGACCTCTCTAATGTAGAAAACAGAAATTTCATCTGGGCTTATAGAAGCTGAATATTTGTTGCTTTATTAACTGAGGTTTGTTTTGCAAAATAAGTTTCTACTTTTTTTTAACACTGCTGCTCAAAGCTATATTCACCAAATGACTGGACAGTAATGGGGAATGCTCTTGCACGAGATTGTCTTTCTTTCAGAGTAAAAAAAACCTCTGCAGTTCTATCACATGCATGGTACTTTATGTGTTGCAGACTTTTGTATGCCTTAGAGACAACAGTCTTTTAAATAATAATAAAAAAATACATCTTAGTAGAAAGTTCAGGAGTCAGGAGAAGACCTGGCATCAGTCTTTTCACTAACAGTTTGGAAAAAGGAGCCTGTTAGAAATTAGAAAAGAAAATTACCTGAGAGACCATCAGTCTGAAGCATGATGGAGCAGGGAACAGGGGAATTGTTGGGCTTAGAGCAGTAAACAAACAGAGTTGTGGGCCATGTGAGAAAGGATTTTGGTGAAGATGTAATGAGTAGAGACATGCATGACAAATAGAAATAGGAAAATGATTGCTTAGCTTGACAAGAAAAATCCAGTCATCTTGAAGCTGGAAGTCTGCTTATTTTTTATGTTGGATTCTAGTTCAGCGATGCAAAACATGGATGTGCATACTAGGAAGAAAATGAGAGATGATAAAGATTGCATTTTCTTTCATTTAGACTTCATTGTTCCAGACAAATGAATTCTTGACATGCTTGGTGGACCAAAACAGGTAGCAACCCAAACACCTACTGAGAGACCTGGAGGCATCTGCATGGAATGATATATTCCGCACACCTTCGCTGAAAACTTGCCTGCACCGCAAAGAATAGAAGCGTTTTAATAATAGATTGGTTAAGGAGAAAGAATGACTAAGATGGTGAGCTCTGCTTCCAATGGAAAGAGATTTGCTTTGCAAATGTCCTTAGAGATCAAGGGCATTGGCAAGAAGAAATATATAAGAATATGACATTTAGAAAAGGGTGAAGAGGAGCTACACTTAAAATTTAGTTCCAAAAATCAGAGAAATCTGGACACAGAATTTTTTTTCCCCAGACTTATCCTTGCTAGTCATCCACTGTTGCCAGCTGGTGAAACATCAAGCAGTAAGCAACATCATTTCACACTATTCTAGCATCGATGTGGTGGTCATTTGCACCATCTGTCACACAAATGTTATTGGACAGAGAAAGCACTTCCTGAAAGCAATGTTGAAATGGCATTGAGAATCAGATAAACAGTTCCCGTGGCAAAAATCAAGGAAATCAAAGATACTGCTACAGACAAAACAGAAGAAGGAAACAGAGGAATTAAATATAATGCTTCTGCTGAGTTCTGAAAGACCCTCTGCTGCAACCCTATTCCTGCCATTCATATTGAGTCAAAAAGATGAAATCTAGGCTAAAGCTACAACAGACCGGTATATTTTTAAGACAGGAATAATGCAGACCACATAGATTATTACATGATATCATGATGCAGAGGAAAAGTATGCACTGCATATATTTATATGCTTTGGACACCGCCACAGTGATGGATGAGCTGTAACTGCTAGTAAACATACCTCCTGGTGAGAGCATTGACCATATTCATAGCTTTCAAGCCTTGGTGATTTCTTTTACACTGTATCTCCCTCTTAAGTTACTCAGCCTAACTTAAAAAAAGCAAGCAGGATAACCATGGTAGTGTGGAGCTCAGCTTGAGGGAATTATCAAGTCTTCTCAGCAAGGTAAATTAATACACATTCGTGCAGCTGCAAGAGCTCTGTGCAGCTGCTGTTAGGCTGCTTCTGGTACCTGAACTAGATCACTTAAACTGTCTAAGGTACCAGTATGCTATAATGCCATCTGAAGTATGGATATAGCCTACCTCTATAGCAATAATGATATCTAAAGTTCAGTGCAATAACCATGAAATCTTTGAAACTCTCTGACAGGAATAAATGTCCTGCCTTAGAAATTCCTTCTGCAATTGCAAACTTACAGCAAAGCAGTATTCACTAAAATCAACATTATTGCATAGTTCCCCAAAGCCACTGCTTTATTTAAAAGGCAGAATAAAAGGTAGTTGCCTGTGATATCACCACATATTAAGCATTTGTGTCTCTGGTTGTTTTAAGTGGCAATCAATATGAAAGTAGATGTTTCTAGAGATTTTTCCCATACTCTTCTGGCCTGTTCTAATTAAGCATGTTTAATTTTTAGATTTGGGAGATTATATCTGGTAAGGCACTACTTGCAAGGGTTTGCAAATAAAGTGGCTAAAGGTTTTTTTTTTTTTGTCTTTTGTTAAAGTCATATGTTAACTCCTATATTCCAGTATATAGAGATTTTTACCTAAATCCCATAAAAAACCTCCACTGTACCCAAATAGTTCCCATAAGGACTAAATTCCTTTCTTTTTAGGCAACCAGAAAGCAGATGGACGTATAGCAAGGTATTTTGCCTGTACAGGTTAGACTGTTCCTGCAATAAAAAGAAACTCCAAAGAAATAAACGTCACTAAATGTCATCACATGTTACTGTCACAGGGAATTCAATCTGAGAAGGCTGCTTATTTGCCAGTGTAATTAGATAGCATTTCCTACAGTAGAAAGATGCTTAGCCTTAAGGAGCTGGGGATGCAATTTCTCTGAATGACTGCCTTATGGTTAGAAATTACCTCAGGAGAAAAAAGAACACCTGTTTTTTAGTGCTCAGTGGTGCAAGTAAAATATGGATTTCCATCCTATGCCTATTTAATACACTTTTTGATGAAAGTTTTATTCTGAAAATCTTTTATGATCCTTGTAAGCATTTGTCAATATGGTAGTTGTCAGGGAAACATGGATTACATTATCAATGTTCGTGAAGATAGTGACTATTATTAACTGTCAGCTAATATAATTTTATATGAGTTTATAATAACTTTATTTTGTGTGCAATTCATAAACATGCATGTATTTGTGTTTTTGAAAATGTGCTTGAATGCATTATTTCAATTCTCCCAAAGTCGGTATTGGTGTATTCTACAAAGGATACATAATGAGCAAACCATTCAGGCTAAATAGTCTGCCTGGCTAAAATGGTTTACAACAGAAGGGCCCCTGAATTTTTCATCAAAGAAAGGTCCTTGATTTTGAAAAGTGTCATTTCTGGTGGCACAAAATATTTCAGAACATCTTCAAATACTTGAATACTCAAATAATTTGAATACTCAGCATTCACAACTATTTGTATCAGCATAAAAGGATTCAATGTTTTATTTAAAAATGCAGGGTAATCCAATTTCTACCAAAAGAAAATTATTAGTGAGTGGAAACACCTCTGCTGAGTGGATACTGATTTTGCTGGATAGGTTTGTCTGTGGAATTCCTTGATGTTTATTCTTAGAGGCAGTCTTTTTCTATTAGTGACGCTGGTGCAAACAGCAGGATCATGCTAATGAGAGCTGCAGATGACGCAAAGTTGAGAGACAAAATCAGCACAGAAGAGGATTGGAATATTTTACAAGAAGATGAGGGCAGAGAGCTGTGAGTAGAAGGCGGATGGCAGAGCTGCAGGTCCGCTAGGACAGCTCTTAGGAATATGAAGGGCACCTAAGCCCTGTGCAATGAAGAGCTGAGTATCCTTCGAAAGGAGCTGGGGAACAGCAACAAAATCCATGCAAAAAACCCCCATTTGACGACTTTTTAGTGGAGCTTACTCACTTTATGAAAAGACTGTGTAATACTGCTGCTTATGATGGCAGGACACCATTCCTATGTTCACATGTTCAGTAAGTGTTGCTCTTGATAACAAAGCTAGAAGTTGCACACAGTCAAGAACAAATATAAAACTTGTTGTATTAAAACTCCATGTGGAGTCTACTCAGATGGATTTTAAAGTCATGATATAACAGTAAGTCTAAGATCTGGTCATGTTTTCTTTTTTGAAGAGATTTTTAATTTCTAGTTAATTCCATTGTTAATTTCTAAATCAACATACCAGTATTTTGAACCAAAATGCAAATACATATTACCACATGGAATAGGTTTTTGAGTGGGGAAAATTACTCCTTTATCAACTCATCACAGTACTGTTTGGGCATGAATTAAGTTTTTCCAAGAGATCAATAAAATTAAGATACTTGTGGTACTGAGGATTATAGTACAATAGGAAATGCTTTTCCTTAGATAGAGATCATGATTCAAAGCTAGATTAGAGCTGTCTTTTTTTGGGGTGGGGAGAGAGGAGAAAGATACATTTTAACATGCTTGGATTTAGGCTGAAGGTGAAAAACCAAAAAAGTAGAATTAAGAAAATATTGCCTCCTAAATGAAGTGACATAATTGAAACCATTACTATAAAAAACCCAAACAAAACAACTGAGCTTTGTGGGTAGTTATTTGTGTCTTATTCAAGGCAAAAGCTGTGAATGCAGTTCTTGAAAACCCTGCTTCACTTCTCTCCTGCGACCTGTCTGTCACTTAGGATGAGTAATGAACACTTGTCACTAGCTCTGCATTTCTTCTAATCAAAGGGCAATGTGTGGATAAAGAATAAAGGGTCAGGAAATGGCAGAGGATCTTATTAGCAACAGTTAGAGAAGTCCAAGGAAATTCCAGTGATTACAGTAACATCTATGATCATGAAGTAGTTTCTTCTTGCATGTCCTTTGCTGTATTAATTTCTTCAGTGATAACACCAATACAATCTTTAAAGCATAATGTTGCACTAGAGATAAATGTCTGAGATTATTTTCTAAAGCTGAGCAGATATGAACTAAAGATTCCAGAAATTTGTGAACTTCTAGAAAATTCATTTGAAAATTGAAAACGAGTAAAAAATGTCAACCGTCTCTAACATGAAAGTTCCTGCCCAGTATTCTTCAAGAGTGAGATTATGGATAAACAATTTCTAATAAGCACTACACACTGCTGTGACCGAAGTGATCATTACTCTAATTTACAACTTTACTGAAATGGTTTCTGTTCTTAAATATTTACACTATTCTATGTGACTTGGTAAAATAGATTGTTTCAGTTTAAGTTGGTTTAAGTTGAAAATGTTCATTATTAGTAGCTGAAACCTGACATTTTCATCTTATAGGAAACCATGAAACCACCATTATTCTAGCTGCAGATGATGTTATTTATATTGAGTCCTTTGAAACTTTGTAGGTCTACACCAAATATTTCAAAAGTGATTTAGCTGAACTGATACTTCAGATTTGTATCAGAATGTAATGTTTAAACAACTAATTCTAAAACACCTCCAAAAATGTTGGTTTAGGATAGCAAGTGAAACTTTATTTTTTAACAATATTTTAATGTTAGCTAGTTACAGTCATCATATATACCATTTGCACAAATACCTCCAATACATATGTGCATATATACACAAAATAGATGGCCTCACTTTATTTTTCTTTTTTTTTTTTTTCCCCTGCTATTGGGTTTTATATTGCTATCCAGTGCTGCTTTGGTGTTTAATAAAATGGTCCAAATCAGTTTTCATTTTCATTTCATTGCTTTCCAAAGTGGGAATTGAGTATGGTAAAGTGAATTTATTATTTTAACCATGCAATATACCCATTTCTTAGCTTAATGAGAGACATTGACTTAATATACAAACACTGACAATGGTGAAAAAATGTTAAATAAATGAAGTGCCTGAGCAGAGTGAAAGGCCATGCTCACTTGTGTAGGTATCTTCAAAATAATATATCCACTCAATGGAGAGAGATTAAGATAATTGCTTCAAACAATGTGTGCTTTTATAAAGGGTTTTTCTTCCCACTGCATCATGAAGCTTTGAAAAGGGTTTCCACAGGGACATGAAGATTTTTCTTATGAAAGGAGTTGCTCAGACTTCAAACATTTTTCATATTAATGGGAAAAAAATTAATTGCAGAAATGATAATAATGCTCAAAATGCAAAATTCAAGAATGGAATATGTACATCAGGCAAAAATCAGAAGAAAAAAAGTGTTCACCTCATCAGACTGTATAAATGTCTGTTATGAGTATAACTTCAGTAGAAATACAACATCTGTTAGCAGAGCTTACTGTAGACTCTACAGAATTACAGATTTTCCTCCAGGTAACATATAAGATAATTTCCAAGCTCTGTAGGGAAAGAAAATCAAATATTATTTGAGTCTTGAGTAGGCTAGGTGCTGCCTACTGAATCTGGTTTTACTTAGTAACCAAGGTAAGTTCCTCCAGTTGTGGGAAATGTTATGCAATTTTCCAGATAAAACTATCCTGATAAGGTTAAACTGTCTCCAGCCTAGTTAAAAGTAATAGGTAAAGGAGACTGTATTGGGTTTCTGTGGCAAGGTCTTGGTAGTGGGGGGGCTACAGGGGTGGCTTCTGTGAGAAGCTGCTAGAAGTATTCCCTGTGTCCACTGCTGGTCAAGGCCAAGCCAATTAGCAACAGTGGAAGCACCTCTGTGATAACATATTTAAGAAGGAGAAAAAAAACGTCTGTGGCTCAGTAGCCGGAGAGAGAAGAGAAGTGAGAGGATGCGAGAGAAAACAGCCCTGCAGACACCAAGGCCAGTGAAGAAGGAGGGGGAGGAGGTCCCCAGGAGCCGGAGCAGAGATTCCCCTGCAGCCCGTGGTGAAGACCATGGTGAGGCAGGCTGTCCCTCTGCAGCCCATGGAGGTCCACAGTGGAGCAGATCTCCACCTGTAGCCCATGGAGGACCTCACGCCGGAGCAGGTGGATGCCTGAAGGGAGGAGGCTGTGACCCTGTGGGAAGCCTGTGCCAGATCAGGTTCCTGGCAAGCCATTGTGGACCCGTGGGGGGAGGACCCCACACCGAAGCAGGTTTGCTGGCAGAACTTGTGACCCCACAGGGGACCCAACACTGGAGCAATCTGCTCCTGAGGGACTGCACCCAGTGGAAATTATGGACCCATGCTGGAGCAGTTCGTGGAGAACTGTAGCCTGTGGGAAGGACTCACATTGGAGAAGTTCGTGGAGGACTGTCTCCCGTGAGAGGGACCCCATGTTGGAGCAGGGGAAGAGTCCTCTCCCTAGGATGAAGAAGCAGCAGAGATGATGTGTGATGAACTGACCTCAACCCCCATTCCCGTTCCCCTGCGCCGCTGGGGGGAGTAGGTAGAGAAGCTGGGAGTGAAGTTGAGCCCAGAAAGAAGGGAGGGGTGGGGGGGCAGGTTTTAAGATCTAGCAGTTTTTCTCCTCTCCTTCTCTGATTTTGATTGATAATAAATTAATTATTTCTTTCAAGTGGAGTCTGTTTTGCCCATGATGGTAACTGATAAAATGATCTCCCCCTGTCCTTGTCTCGACCCACGAGCCCTTGTGATTTACTTTTTCTCTCCTCTGTCTGGTTAGAGGGGAGTGATAGAGTGGCTTTGGTGGGCCCCTGGTGTCCAGCCAGGGTCAAATCGTGACAGAGACAAAGGCCAAAACTCTCCTTGACTTTTGTCTCATGCTCCTCACTGCTAGAAGTGTAAGGACTGGTTCCTGCCATAGCTCATCTTCTGATCTGCTGCCTGCCCCTCAGACCCGGTGAAGGCCTGTGCTGAAGAACTAGGACCCATCACTGCTGAAGGCCAACTAAGAAATCTGCTCCCTGCCATTCAAAAAATAATAATAATTTAAACATCTGGCCACAGTTCTCTGTTCCTGTCAGGGAACAGTGAGGGCCAGCTTCTCCCTGAGGGATGGGAAACCAAGACCTCTTGGTGACCCATCACAGACTGTGCCCTCATTCAACCTTTTGGTAAACTTCCTGCAGAAACCTGTTGAAAGCATATGTCTGTCTGTCCCTTCCCAGCTTCTTTTTAATTTCTGATTGAGCTCAAGGTAGTTCTGGCAGTCACCTTCAGCTGTGCGTTACAGAGTTCTCTCTCTGGTCAGCATGGGTGATTCTCATGCTCTGTAAACCTTCTCTATCTGGTATAAAATGTTTAAGGCAATAAAAAGTCTGTTTCTGTGCTTTTTTCCTGTGACTGTCTTTAGTATTTCCTCACATGGAACAATGAGGGTTGAGTTTCAAGGCAATTATAGTTGGGTTTCAAGACAATTTGAAAACATTTTAGTTAGAAATAAATAGTCAAAAAGTACAGGTTACTTTCTGAAAAAACAAAACCACAACAAAAAAAACCCCTTCATTTGGGAGATGATTCTGACCTAGAACAGGTTTTTTTATTGGTCTTATTGTTGTTTGTTTCTTTTTTTGGAGAGGAGTATTTTGTGGTTTTATATAATGAAAAAATTGACTCAGAGTGAAAAAAAATTGAGATCTGAAGTGGGAAAATTTCTGTCCCTGTTCATGTTGAAACTCAAAGAGTTTTTGTGCCAGACTTCTGAATCTGTCAGGCTTGAAGCATGGGCATAATGTTTTTTTTCCAAATTGGGTCTGTAAACACATATTATTTCTAAAGTGCTATATGTATGTCAGAGACATAATAATGTGATATGATCATTACTACTACTTTAAAAACAAAGACAGTTAAAGTCATGGCAAATTGCTTTTAGAGAAGGACAGAACTGAGTCAACTTGATTCCCATTGATATTTCCCACCTGTAACATCAGTTTTTTGATGGCATATTCCACTCTGTCTTACTTCTTGTTATGTAACTAGCACCTGAGCAGGAGTGGGAGCATTGGCACTGCATGGGATGCACAGTAACAGAGAAGCATGGGGAAGTTGCAGCTTGCACATTCCTCCGTGCAACTGGAACGGCACCCATCAGGTGAGATGGGCACGTCTGCATTATACTTACGTAAGGGACATATTTGTGATCATAAAACGAGATAGATTAGAGCTCAAAAAACAATAAAACTAATGTGACACCCCTGATGTCTACCTTTGCTTCAAAGACAGTAACATATTTGGTGTACTACCTATAGCAAATTTCACAACCTCTCTCTTCCGCCCACCCACAGGATTTAACACCAGTAGGTGAATTGTTTTGTAGAATCAGATGCTATGGATAAATAAGGTGAGACATATTGGGCACTTCAAAGGAAGAAAAAGGGGCATTTGGAGTAGACAATATGGGTGTTTAGGTAAGAATATGTCTTATAGACAAAACAGGAGAGAAAAAGGTGAATTATAGTAAAATGAAATCTGAATAGCACTTGTCCAAAATGGATATTCCTTTAGGCAGGAAGTTCCAATATTTCAAAACACTTCTTTCAAATTATCCAAGAATTTTTAATAGATTTTTGGCAGGTTTTTTTTCTGTTTTAGTTATGTTTATGCCAAAAAAAGGGCATAAACTTGAAAATGTTTATATAATTTTTAATTAATTAAGTAAAACAAACACTTAATGAAGTACAAAAAGATACATTTTGAATTTTCTTGTTGATCATTTGTTGCTATTTCTAAAAAACATGGGGTTTTTTGACATAGCTGCTTTTATAATTGACAATGGCTTTGCTGAAAAAAATTTAGTATGCCTTACTGGAGGATTTTGAGTTTCAAGGAAGAATATTATAAAATGAAAAAATTACTAAAAAAGAAGCAAAAGCAAAACTTGGAACTTGATACAGGATGAGTATGAAATGTGAGAAAGAAAATATTATGTGTGAACTAGATTTATTGGTACAGCCAGAAAGAGCTTTTTCAGATTGAAACTCAAGAGACTGACATGTTCAGCTGGCCATTGTGTTGCTGAAAACTGAAATTGTATAACTCAAATACTCCTTTCAAATGCAAAAGCAAGACTTTGAGAATTCTGTGTGTGAAATATGTATTTCTTTCTATACTTATTTATATATATAAATATAGACTCATGTATGTCTTTTGTGATATATACATATTAAATCTGATTCAATCACTATAAGAACTGTGAATAATGTTTGTGATGGATAAAGCTGAAAACTCAGACAACCCACAAAACTGTGTCTACTCTGTATATGTTTTTTTAAAAACATCCATCATGGAATAGTGAACTCAGGAAAGCTGAAGTCATTGGTTTGTTCTGGAGAAAGAATATGTAGTTTCAAGTGTTGTGGTATACTACAAGTTGCAAAAATAATGATATTCATAGTACACAGAATATTTAAATAAATTTTCACTTAGTTGTAAAGTTGAAAGTTCATCTTTACATTAAAAACCCAGGTAAATTAAATTAATTGTCTTGACTGAAAACATTGCTACAGTGTAGATGGTTGCCTGAAATCATGTCAGCTAGTTATGCAGGGACAGATGCCAACTGCATTCTGGCTACATCCTCTCCTGTTGCCCTTTGCCAGAGCCAGTGTGGGGCTGAGCAGCTGTCGAGACTGACTCGACAGTGGCTAAGAGTCTTTCCAAGCCAGATGCCTTTTTAGCTAGTAGGGTTTCGTGTTTCCTTCTCCTTTTATGTTTTGGAGCAAACCAAGGCTCCAGACTAGTTCTGAGATTGTAACTCAGTTGGTTTAGCCTTTCTTCACACAACATAACAAACAACTTCTGTGTATCATTACCCTGTTGCTTGTCCCTCTTTCCTTCCCCAGCCTTTCAGAAGGACTGTCAGCAGTTTGTGTGGCAAGGAAGACAAGCACAAATGGGCTAAGAAGGGTAAAAGTCAAGTCTGAAATGCCCAAACCCCTGCTGCTAATAGTTTTAAGCAGAAGACCAAAGTTATGGGAAGCTGGCTGAAAATCTGAGGGATGAAAAGACTGCAACTGAAGACCTGGGCTGTGCTTCAAGATGTGAACTATTGAGCAATTCCTTCTAAAAACCAAGCTCTGTCATGTTAGGAAGCTCTTTTTTTATTTATTATTATTTTTATTTTTTTTTAAATCTATATTATTCAATGATAAGGAGGTTTAGGAGTCTTTATAGAGACAGCTCTACTGCTGTAAGCAGTGGAGGTAGAGTCTAGATCTGGAAATCAATACAGACTTCCAATTAATTTCAATAGAGAAGGCAGGCTGGAGAGGGACTTGATATTATCAAATAGTCAAACTGTTCCACATATTCTGGTTGTGTTCATGAATACTGTGTATTAGAAACAAACATCATTAAGGTATCTAAGGAAAGCTGTGCACTACAGCTTCATAGTGAACAAAAATATTTAATGGGGTTTTATTGACTTGGTCTTACAATATGTCAATAATTTTACTTTTTCTATGTACAGCAAAAGGAAATGCATAGGAACAGCAATATGATTGTTGCTTTAAGAATCAAGACAGTAGTATTATACTATAAGTTTCCAGAATAACATATGACAGTGTCTTTGTGTGATTCAATTAACTTGTGCTCTTGGCTTCAATAGAATATTTGCTCCACCTGCATGACAATACCAAAAAAAGTTGAGCTATTGATTTTGTTTATTCTTTCATCCCTTGCAGTAAGTTGCCTTATGTACAATGAAAAGTGCTGACAGTTCCAAAAGAAAATCAACAACTGGCAGACATATAGGATTTCACAGATAGCTGGTTAGGTTGTTTCTGTAATGGAATATTTACGGAGTTGTGCCAATAAATTAATGAAAAATGGAGCTCAAAAATCCTACAGGATATGCTTCTTTGCTTCACTGTAGCTATTAGAATATTTTATTACCGTTTTACCTCTTTGATGCACTGACTTATTTGTCACAACATTTTAGTCAAATTGCTTTGTTTATAACCAAAACCTTTAAAACCACAAGTTGAAACACAAAACAAGAATGTCAAATGAATCCTCTTTTACATCAGTATCATTGCATTCTGAGAACCATTCAATTAAAAAAAATTGGGGGGCATGAATGCTGTTTGGATTAAAGTTACATATAATACTTGGATTTGTTTCTTTTTAACATCTTTGCAGATAGTTCTAGATATTGACACAGGAACTCTCAGAATGTCCATTCAGTAGCGAAATATTTCTACTACCCCAAACCAGAAGTAGTCTGATATTTAGCAGTGAGACAAAGTAATTTTTCATGAATCAGAGAGACAAACTGTGTCTGAACGCCAAGTTGTTCAAAATTATAATTAATAATAACATGTATATTCTTTAATTTAAGAGATGTAATATTACAATACATGCATTGACAAATTAATCTTCATATTCATGTCTACAAGAAAGCAAATCAACAAAAAGGCTAAACTGTAATCCCACAGGTGAATTACTGGAAAATTGAAACACTTGATCTTGACTCCTGTGTGTTTTGTAACATCTCACCACTGAAATTAACAACAAAAGCCCATATGTTATTAAACTAACAGAACTGCCTTAATATCTATCTTTCCTTCTCACATAATGAAGATAATTGCACCTACTTTTTCAGAGTTATTGTCTACAATTACTGCATAATCTCAAGTGTTTAATATCATTGCTTAAATAGAGGAATTGATAAAATACATTTTCAGGACAATTCTTGAATATACATGGAGGGATACACTGATAATCCCTTTTCTCTATGTATTCATTATATGCAGCATAGGCAGCCCATTTAAACTTCTGGACATAAGGAAAGCCCAGAATAATAGCCAATGTATTTTTCAGAAGGGCTGTGATAGTATTCAGTCGTAATTGTCTTCAGGCTATCTTAAGATACATTCCTCACTAAGTGTGAAAAAACTACCATCAAAAAGTATTGATACTGGTGTATTGAGAGCTGGCTGTTACCCTTTGTCTCCAAATGAATCAGAAAAGGGGAGTATGATCTTTGCTGTAGGCTATTTGGCAAGCTTTAACATTCTCTAAAATTTTCTCAAATAAAGTGCATCCTACTTGGTTGATCTATAGCATACCTACTATAGTGATTGATCTTCTTGCAGGTTCATGGAAAAATTCAAGTAACTGAACAGTGTTTGCAGTTGCATTGATCAATATCTGATCAATTCTTTCCCCTGGTGTTTAGTTAAAAGCAACCCATAGATGACTGACCGGCACAGAAGTCCACAGGGCTCACTGTCCCAGCAGTACCTCCAAGGGAGTCTTCCTCAGGTTACAGGGGTATGACTGGAGAAGTAAGGGAAAGCATATTATGGAGTTATGATGCTCAAACTGTAGGGCCTGTTCCAAAGAATGAGGTGCAGAACACACGGAGAAGAGAATCTGCACTCAGGTCTGAAACTGTGATCCAAAAAATCCTTGCCAATATTTGCTGATCCCTGGAAGCAGTCTCTAAGTTCCCCAAGGAGGGCTGAATCACCCTGCTCACTGCTAACCTGCAGCAGAAGTACCTTGGAGAAATTTGTAGGGCCTTTCAAAATGGTCCAGTCCCCTCACCTGTGCATTTGCACTCACTTCATTTTAAAAAATGAGGCCAAGGGATGAAGTACCAGCATATTTTTTATAAAGTAATGATGGAAGATTTGATAGGGAAGTCAGAGGTCAGTTTCCTCTGCAGTCTGAGGGGTCTCGCACACCCCTCCTGAGTGAGTACACAAATTGTTAATTAAGAAAACAGATAGTCTCAAGTGCAGAAGAGAAGAGAAGGCCTCTCCTGTTCAACTTGTGCAGCTGTCCTCTGGGATGAATCTAGAAATAGTCCTACAGAAGACAAAATACTTCAGAAGTTCTAGAAGCAGAGACCAGATGCCTCCTGAGTACAGTTTCACAACTTCAGGCAAAAGGATAACAATATGTATAGTCCTCCAGCCCTCTGAGGCGGGAAGCAGGGATCTGAACTCATTCAGGTAAACCAGAAACTGGCTCTGGGCTCCATTTCCCATACAAGTGCTGTGGCCATGAGGTTTTTCTGAACAGGGCAGGTGGTTCTACCACAATTAGCCTCCTTCTATAGTCTTGCATTGAAAGGAAACAGTGAGCTCAGGTTAGTTCTCCAAAACAAATGTTTTAACAATCTACTCTGAAGAAATGGTCACTAGCTTTCCATCAAAATAGCTTAGAGGTCCTTCTGGGTCTCTACCTTAGGCGCCTAAGGTGAAGGGAGAGTTAGGAATTCAAACTTAACTCAAACATGGTATTTTTGGCTTACCATTCTGAAGCCCCTAGTCAAGGAACCATTTTAAACTTTGTATTCTAGTCCAAAGATCTGGCAAACAGGGTGCTGGCAGAGCAGCACTACCTTGTAGTCCCCCATGTCTTTTATTGAATATTGTCTCCACTCTGGTATCTTTTAGAGGCAATCCCTTGACTATAATGTATTAACATCACACCTTTCTGGCAAGACTTTTACGTGTTAATTCACAATAAGGTTGTGGTATACTGATTTTGTATTTTAAAGACAGATTAAACTCCTTGCCCTTAGTTAATTACTTTGAATTCTGCAAAGGATTGACAACTTGCTTTTTCATACAGGTATTTTCTTGAAAAGAAAATGTGTTCCAGTAGCTACAAAGAAGATGGAGACTCTCTTTTTACAAGGAGTCACATGGAAATGATGAGGGGTAGTGGATACAAGTTACTCCTGGGGACATTCTGGTTGGACACAAGAGGAAAACTTTTCACAGTGAGAACAATCAGCCATTGGAATAATCTCCCCAGGGAAGTAGTGGATTCCCAAACATTGGACACTTTTAAAATTCTGCTAAACAGGGTGCTGGGCCATCTTGTCCAGACCATGCTTTTGCCAAGAAAGGTTGGACCAGATGATCCTTGAGGTGGTCTCTGTGAGGAGGCTGCTTTGTGCCAGTCACAACCAGTTCCATCTGCTTCCAAAGGAACCACTGCCAGGCAAAGCAGAGCCCCTCAGCCACCGGTGGGATGCCTCCAGGAAAACATATTTAAGAAAAGGCAAAAATACCACAGGGCAAAGAGAGAGGATTGGTAGGGGGGAGAGGGGGGGAGCAAACCCAAACACACTACACTGCCACCACAACAATCCCAAACCAACAGTGTGAGAAACAGCCCTGTAGACACCATAGCCAGAGAACAAGGAGGGGGAGGAGGTGCTCCATGTGCCAGAGCAGAAATTCTCCTGCAGCCCCTGGAGAAGACCATGTTGAAGCAGATTGTCCCTGGGCAGCCCATGGCAGACCCCATGCCAGGGTAGGTGGATTTTCCCTGAAAGAAAATGCAGCCCATGGAGAATCCACACTGGAGCTGGTTTATCCTGAAGGACTGCAGCACATGGAAAAGACCTACCCTCGAGCAAGGGGAAAGTCTGAGGAGGAAGGAGAAGCAGAAAGAAGCTGTTATGGACTGACCACAACCCTCATTCCCAATCCTCCTGTGCCACTTGGAGGGGGAGGTATGAAGTTGAGCCTGGAAAGGAAGAAGGAGATGCGAAGGTGGTTTAGTGTTTTTCTAATTTTTGCTCTGATATTTTTAAAGCACAGAACTATGTGGAAAGGCCATTTTCAAATCCATCATCACTACAGGAAGCTGCATTGTAAGCAGAGCAGCAGCAAAAGTGTTTTGCTGTTCTTCATTACAAAATTCAGTATGTTGACACCATTTTATTGTCATATCAGAGCCTAATGTGGTTTTTGCTCTGCAATTGTCAGGTCAATGATTGATTAGAAAGAGTGGGATGCTGTGGCTCTGCACATCTTGTGGTGAAGTTTGTCCCACAGACCAATCTGTATTCAGTTCATTTCTTGTGCTGAGATCACAGCTAGAAGACATGATGTTGATTGACAGATTGTAGGCAACATAGCTCACTGGAAATCATGTTCAGCATCAGCAGCTAAGGGTCAAACTTTGCTAGAACCTAACATTAAATAAGTTAAATATTTTTGGTGTAGGCAGGTCCTTGGCAGCCCCTTCTGACTGTTGTAAATTTACATGCACATGTCTCAAACACACAAATAGGACCAATTTTCAAGGTCATTATTAAATCCTTTGGTAAACTTCCCACTCACATGTCTTCTCCTTCCCTAAGCGCCAGCTTCGGTAAAGTTCTGTAATGCATGCAAATAAAGAACAGAAAATGCTTGTGAGTGATGTGAATTCTGGCTTTGAAAAGCTGAGTTTACAGTATCTTATGATTATCCCTGTTCAGACATATTATTAACACACCATATATGGATCTTTAAAGGAGCACCCTTTGTTTAATGTAGCTTTTCTAATGTGATTAAAATGTAATGCTCATTCTTATAATTGGCAGCACAGACTATGGGGTATTTTAATCTCCAGTTTGAAGAAAAGAGCTTCAAATAAGCAACAGCTATGAAGCCATGCTCTAGAAAAGAAAAAACAATGCAGCATTACAACTGGCAGATGACTGTCAGAAAAGGACCACAGTCCAAATGTGAGGGAATGGACTTACCACTGAAAATTTTGTTTTCTGACTTCAGGACCCCAGGCCATATAGAGCTGATACAACTGAAAAACTTCCTCCATTTCTATAGTTTTTATGTTTTCCAACAAAAGAGAGTAATGCTGCTCATCTTTTCAACCTATCTTGCTTTTAAATACTCAAGAAACTTAAAATTTCCTTGGCTTATAGGATATGATTCTGAGGTCATGTGCATAGCCTATTAAACTCATGTGAGGGAGGATTTCAGGCTTCTAACAAATTCTTCTCTTAGATGCATTTGGACAACAGTTGGTTTTAATGAATGTATCAGCAGGTCACATGGTCAAGGGTAATTTTAGCTGTAATTTTTCTACTTGTACTGTCCTTTTTAAGGGAAGGGCACAGAAAGCTAACTTTATTCCAAAGTAAATATATCCTTTTCATATTAACATATTCTTACTCAGCTCACTCAATTACAAAACTTTCTTCTCATTAAGGTTAGAATCATTCATCTTTCAGCTTCTGTATAACTGAGAAACAACCATTTTAAAGATTTTTTTTTTTGGTACTTCTCTCAGATTTCTGTGATTATGTGTGTCAATTTACATAATTTTCCTATTTTGATTATACTTAGAAAATAATGAGCAGATTAGTTTTCCTGAAGTTCTACTGTAAATGAGAGATAATATTTAAAACTGCTAAATGGTCTTGAAATAAAGTTGAGGCCAATAAATACATCAGATATTCTTATTCTTAATAAGTTATTACTTCTTCAGAGTTAGTCTTTTTAAGGTCTAATTTTTTTTTAAAAAAAGGAGATTTGACATTTTAAAAACTTGCATATCTCAGCAGACCATTTTAAGTGTTCCCTGAACGTTCATAAATTAATATGTTCTGGTGTTTTATCACTCCTATTTCACTTTGAAAGACTATGTATAAAATTGCCTATGTGTATGTTATACATAAACTCATTTTCCATTGCATTTACTTGGTAAATAAAGAATAGTATACCAATATTTTTGATCCAGTTTTATATGATGGCTATGTAATTTTTCTGCCCTTTTTGTTCAACCTTTTTTTCTTACCTGTGTAGTGATATTTTAAACCAGAAATTCAAAGATTTAATCATCATAAAGATGATCAGAAGATTAATTGCCCCTCTGCAGATTTCTCAAATATTCTTTGTTATCATGTGGGTTTCTTGCTTAAGTTATGTATATAAAGGTTGAGAGTAATCTAAAACTAGCCAGCTATTCTTCTATCTCACCCCAATATTAAGACAGATAAAAAGGTTTGTCTTTGATGGTGTTTATCTTTTATGAACATACAAGTCAGGAATGCAGGTAAGTTTAGATGCATAATCTTATGGGGGATATAACAACTAAAGATGCTTTCAGTGCACTTTTTCACATTATGCTCTGCATCATTCCTAAATTCTGCTTCTTCCCAGAGTTGAAGAACAAGTCTGGTTTTTGAAAGCAGTCTGGTCAGAGACCACCTTATTGCACATAACTGTAGAAGCAGTAAATTTCTCCTCAAATATGCACAGTGTAATTCAAGCAAACTTATTAAAAGTGTTGAAATAGTCAAAAGCAAATAATGAAAAAAAAATCTAAAAAACCCTATGCAAATATGCTCAGACTGTAGTTTGCACTGCTAAACTCTAACATGTACACTCAGGTGACATGAGACAGAAATTGTACAATAATACAGAAAATATTAGAAAGATTGGATTGCTTTTTATAAGGCATACTAAAATCCTAATCCAGTAAGGGCAATCCCACATTTTAAATACCCCATCCCATGCTCATCCTTTAGCTTTGATTTGCATTTGCAGAACACGCCCTCTCCCCCCCCCCCCCTCCACGCCAAACCCAAAGGGGTAATTTTTCACTTGCTATCACTACACTGTGATGTATGAAGTATTCATCCAATAAACCCAATTTACTAATAAAATACTGATGTTTAAGGAAGTCTCATGACAAAGACTTGTGTCTTGAATTTTGAAAATAAACAACTCCTGCTGCTTTAGTTAGAACAATCTCTTCACCTCTTAGAGGGTGGAGTAGACTACAGAAAAAATGCTTTTCTTTTCTCAGGCTCTTGTGGGAAGAAATGTTTGTTTGCTTTTGGATTCAATCCCTGCTACTTAATTTCAGCCATCAGTCTGGTTACTCTCTTAGAATTTGTGATCACTTAAAATCAACATAATTATCCCCTGGAATGTGACACCTCTTCATGACACTGTATCTGTATCATACACTTTTTTCAGCTTTTTAATCTAAACAAAGTCTTATCATTCCTGGCCATAAAATACATATCCAAAATTTTGGCCATTTGCAATATTTCACAATAACTTAGTGTAAAAATATAAAAAATTAAACTTAACATGTTGAAAGAGAAGTAAATGAACAGATCTGTGACTAGTGAAGCCTGGAAGCCTCTTTTGCTATTAATTTTCTCAAAGACAATGATACATATGAGAACGTATATTAATGACGTTAAAGGTGCAGCCACATTGAATAAGTCACAGTGTATTATATATAATGCCTGTTTGAAATTTTAAAATATTTTTATTATTTTAAAATGTCATTCTCCAAGGAATGTAGATGGGAAGGGACATAAGGCAAGGAAGATAAAAGTGGCTTTATTTGTGGTACGGATTATTTATAAATCTCAGTTGACTTCGCTAATTTTATTGCTTATTTAAATAAAACTTTTTTTAACAAGGATTGCATGAGATTTCATCCCATGTACACATAAGATACACTATCAAGTGTGAAAGGGAACCATTTCCTTTTCACTTTGATGTTAATGCTCAGAAGAATATAGCTTCTGTTCGGGGTGGTTTTTTTCCTAAATGTAAGTGCAAAGGGATGACTAAACTTCTCTATTCCTTTATCCAGAGAAAGATTATTGTCTTGACGAGGGAAAAACAAAATGAACGATTTAAAGGGAATTCAGTTTGTCAAAGAAAATAGAAACTATCTGCCGTCTTTGTTAAATGAGAGTGCCCACTTAAGTTGTTCATTAAAAAAGAGAAGAAATGGCATAAATGTAGGTCGTCTTTGAATTCAGCTTTTAAGTAGACATCACTAGCAAGCAATGACTATTATTTGGTCAAACTTGACAAGCCTGCTTGAGAGATCCTGTCCACAGTTCCCCTGCAAAGATAACTACATTTGCACTTTTACACCTTTCATTCAATATTTTTTTCAAGTGGTTTCCAGTCAGTGTCAGTGAATTAAACCTTGCAGCAATGTTGTGAGATATTAAAAGTTTATCACTGTTTTATGACTTCAGGTATAAAAGTTTAAAGCCTTAATACATAAAAGGTCTTCAATGTCTAGTGTAACAGTTAAATAGAATTTTAGGGACCCCAAATTCAAAATATAGGTCCTCAAGTCTTCCTTCACCTACAGTCTAACCCTGGTGATGCCTAAACTGTATTACCCTCTCAAGTTAATTTCTTGGAGAGAATGAAGATACTACAGCTAAATTAATGATTTTTATGATGTTTTAATAAATAACTGGAATAAAACTACTAAGTAATTAGAGCAGGGATTGGAAACCATGTTTCCTTCCTCTCAGGTGAGTACATAGTGAAACATACAGTGAAACAGGGTCATTCTCTTTTTCTCAAGTTTTTCAGTCCAATGAACTTGTAGTTCTCCTTTCCAAAGTGTACATCTTCAAGAACAGAAATAGACATTGATGTCCTACTGCCATGTGATCAAATCATTCTCCAGTGGTATAGGAGAGAACAAAACCAGATTACAAAATCCTGAGTGGACTGACTGACATCCCTTCCTAAAACATATTTTAAAGATGAAATATGAAGATAAGGGATCCAGAAAAGAAAAGAAAAAATTGAAAGGAAAAAGGAAAATCAGATGGGAAAGGACATTGGGCAGGGGAGGGGAAGGGGAATGGAAGACTGAGCAGAGGTGCCCATATATCATATGCTAATAAATTAAGAACTATATTACATTGACATGTTTATACTGTTTCCAATTCTTGAAACTGACTGGTTATCACTGTAAAGTATGGCTTTGCACAGTACTAAGAAACCCATCATAGTACCTGTAGGAGTATTATTAAATATAAGACACCAATTTGTGTCTAGACCAATGTTTGTTTGGATGCATTTTTTATATAACTATAGTACTACTAAAGAGAACTACTTATGTCCAAATGAAATATGAGATGAAAGCAAAAACAAATCAAGAAATATATTCTGAAAAGATCTGGCATGGAAGCAACATCGTATTGCAGCTATAGTATAGCTTTTCTTCTACCCAGCACAAATGGGTAAAGATGACCATTATTTCTTCAACAAAATTGTGTAAAGGAAATTATTTATTTCACAAATAAAAATAAAAAGAAAATTCTTGTTTGGCATTGGCTGTCCTCTGACTATCTTCCAAGTATTTACACTTTTTCCCATAAAACTGATGACTCAGTCTGGCTTCAATGCTTCTGATTCTGATAATAAAATCCAGGCTGGAATTTACAAAGGAATCACAAGTCATGAATTAATAATAATGATGTGCATCCTAATCCTAGCTCCTCCTGCTTCCACTGAACAAATGAACACTCTTTCTTGGAATAGCTTAGAAAAAAATGAAGTTTTCATGTTTTAACAGAATAAATGAGCACATGAAGTACATGTCCTTCCATATATAATTAACATGTTAGATATAGTTAAACATATTTAATCAAACTTGTCTATTTGATTTTGCAAAATCAGCACCTCTCCTGAAGTTAGTAAGAAATTGAATACATTTTCTGTGGAATTTGCATTTTTTCTTTCCTTATTCTATTCCAGGCTGTATTTCTTCATTTTTATGGCTTGGTTTCTGATTTTCCACTATACTGTAAATGTATTTTTAAGGTTTGTGGTTTGTGGTTTTTGGTTTTTTTTTCAGTGAACATAAAGATTCCTAGACTGCATTTGTAGAGAGTTATTTGCACTATAAAGGAATGACTCCCACAGTAGTTTATAGTTCTTGGATGAATAATATTTTGTGCTCCTTGTTTTGCATGTTCACCATCATCTTGCACATCAAGTTTTTAAGAAGAGGAGATAATACTACGTTTAAGAACATACGATTTATACTGGTCATTACTGGTATAAATAACATACTTTAAGTATTATTTATTGTGGAAAGAATAAAACAACTTCTTTATTGACATGTTTATTTGAAGATTAATCTTCATATATGGACTTGCACAAGCTCTCCACCTTCATTCCTTAGGTATAATTTGCATGTTCTTTTCTCCTTTGTTGTTGTGTTTGTTTCCTTGCTGGAGCAGACAATAGATGCTCAGAATTTATTGGAGTAAATGAAAAATTGTGGATAATAAGTTTGCCTGATCACTGAATAGGAAGCATAATCATTGCATTCTCTTGGAAATATTATACAAGTATGTAGTGATACTCCCTGCATGAGTTACAAATAAGCAGTGAGCTGAAACCCAGGGAATCCTGGTGACAAAAGCAGGATATTCCATGTTGTACATAAAAGGCCATGGGTCCTCCTCTGTGAAACCACCCAATCCCTTTTTGAATCCTTTAGCACTGGAAAAGTTTTGTGGCAAGAAATTCCACAAGTCCTCTGTGCTTGGTGTATGGACATGTTTTCCTTAGTTTCTTTTGTATCTGGTAGTTTATTTGATGCCCCCTCACTCTTGGACTAGAAAAAGCAGTGAAAAATATTTCCTTTCCCCTTCTCTGCATCAGTCACGGTTTTATTATCTGAGAACCAGCCAGTCAGAGCAAGAAATTAAACAAGGCATTAAACCCTAAACCCTTCAAACTTCCATAATACTTCCGTAAGTTACTTGTAACTTACATCAGATTTGGGTAGGTTTTTTTGGACTTATTTACATAATTTGTTTTCAGTCTCATCTAAAGTAACAGTTTTATACAGTCTAGCTAAATTTCCAAGCCCAAATCAAGAACTGAAAATATTGCTCTAAAGTAAAAGTTTTAAAATGGACTACAATATTTCTAGCACACAGCAAAAAATATTGAGAAGACAGTTTACTTTTACTCTATAAATACATCTGATGAATTTTCTTCTCTACAAGGTTGTCATTCGAGTCAAATGGAGAAACCTAGAAAACATTTATACAAAAAGTAAAGGTAATAAAAGACTTCTGCAAAGCCTTTGACACCGTCCCCCACAACATCCTTCTCACTAAATTGGAGAGCTATGGATTTGATGGGTGGACTGTTCGGTGGATAAGGAACTGGCTGGATGGTTGCATCCAGAGGGTAGTGGTCAACGGCGCAATGTCCGGATGGAGACCGGTGACGAGTGGTGTCCCTCAGGGGTCCGTACTAGGACCGGTGCTGTTCAACATCTTCATCAATGACTTGGACAGTGAGATCGAGTGCACCCTCAGCAAGTTTGCAGATGACACCAAGCTGAGTGGTGCGGTTGACACACCAGAAGGAAGGGATGTCATCCAGAGGGACCTGGACAGGTTGGAGAGGTGGGCCTGTGTAAACCTCATGAGGTTCAACAAGGCCAAGTGCAAGGTCATGCACCTGGGACGGGGTAACCCCCAGTATCAATACAGGCTGGGGGGAGAAAGGATCGAGAGCAGCCCTGCCGAGAGGGACTTGGGGGTGCTGGTGGATGAAACGCTGGATATGAGCCGGCAATGTACGCTGGCAGCCCAGAAGGCCAACCGTACTCTGGGCTGCATCAGGAGGAGTGTGGCCAGCAGGTCGAGGGAGGTGATCCTGCCCCTCTACTCTGCTCTGGTGAGACCTCACCTGAAGTACTGCATCCAGCTCTGGAGCCCTCAGCACAAGAAGGACATGGAACTGTTGGAGCGGGTCCAGAAGAGGGCTACTAAAATGATCCGAGGGCTGGAGCACCTCTCCTATGAGGACAGGCTGAGAGAGTTGGGCTTGTTCAGTCTAGAGAAAAGGCGGCTGCGGGGAGACCTGATTACGGCCTTTCAATACCTAAAGGGGGCCTATAGGAAAGATGGGGAAAATCTTTTTAGTAGGGCCAGCTGTGTTAGGACAAGGGGTAATGGTTTTCAACTAAATCAGTGTAGGTTTAGGCTAGATATAAGGAAAAAATTCTTTACAATGAGGGTGGTAAACCACTGGAACAGGTTGCCCAGAGAGGTAGTGGAGGCCCCATCCCTGGAAACATTCAAGGCCAGGTTGGATGGGGCTCTGAGCAGCCTGATCTAGTTAGCAGTGTCCCTGCTGACTGCAGGGGGGTTGGACTCGATGACCTCTGGTGGTCCCTTCCAAACCAAAACATTCTATGATAGACATGAGCTGATTAGAATGAAAACCGTTTAAGCCACCCTTAACTACCTAACCTTTTAACCAGTGTTTTTTTAATGATGATTGGGGAAAAATATACTTAAGCAGATGGTGTCATTAACTGAAGACGGAAATCTTCATAAAACTACTAATGAAGCCTGACATTTTCCTACAAGGTTAAAACAATGTTACATTTCTGTTTGTCCACTTCTGTGAAGGAAAATACATTTAAGAAGAATTTGCTGAACACTAGAAGCCACTTAACTGAGATTACCCAGAAAATGATCTACCATTTTGATTACCAAACTCTTCAGGTCTTCAGTCATGTAGCAGCAGCAGCAACTTTTTGTCTAGACCAATGGAGTTTTAAAAACTCTGTAGTTACTCTTTGGGTGCTTTTTGGTCTCTGTCAGCCCTTGCAGTGCTTTGCAGATTTGCAAGAATTTACTCAGATCACTTGTGAGCATCACGTTTTGGAAGCATTTAGGAAATACTCCAGCAAGAGGTTTAATTTGCAGGAACATGGAAGTAGATAATGAGAAAGCTTGTTTGGTGTTCAGTAGGAAAGATGGCATTTTGTCCAGTGCATAAGGGACATTTGCCATGCAGGATTGATATTACATCTTGACTTCCACTGGCAATTAAAGTTACTTTTGTAGTAAAAGTCTCATTTAAGGCCAGATGGTGGCATGTTTATGCCTCTAGGTAATGCTAGGTAACAGTATGTAAGGTGTGAGGGCAAGATCTCTTTCCCTTATTGCAATATCCCATGCCTTGTTCTGATTCCAGTCAGAAGATTGCAGCTAAGACTCTCCTTTGATTTTATCTGTACTTGTGAACTATACTGTAGAGGTTAACTGAAGTTTACTTTTTATTATCCTGTATTTTCTGCATAATTCTGTGGACCTTTAATGCAATATTAGTTGAGTCAATATGTTCCAAATGTGCTACTCTGTGTAACATTTTGTGCCCTTTCTTTTTCCTATGGTAACATTTCTTTATATTAGACATTAAAATGGGATCTTTTGATATAACAACACTGACTGTGGAAATTTTTTTCTGAGTTCAACTATTGAGATTTTTTGGCAACCTATGTGCAATAAAAGTGATCAATAAAAAAAGACAATTCAGTAGAAGTTACCTCAACCACAGATTGAAATATGTTTCACACAGTCACTGTTATTTAAATTCTCAGTGGCTAACAGTGTTTTAGAAAGTGCAGCAATTTTATCTTGGCAGAAATTTAATTTCCTAGAATACTGAGCTTTCAAAATTTCCTTATGTACTTGGAAAATTAAAAATATTTAATCTAAAATCTCAATTACTGGTATGAATCAGTCACACTGGGTGCGAATCACAATTCCATGCAATGTTTCAGTGGGGCAGTTTCTGTCTTACTCAAGCTTCTGGCTCATTAACCTCAGACTAATATTAAAACCAAGGTCTATGTCCATTTAATCTATGATCTAAAGAACAATATTTCTCTCTATTATGTCTCCTGTCCTTAGACTGTCTTTGATTTTTAACATCTTCTAAAATGTTACATGGTTTATTACTATTTTTCTCTTTGTGGAAATTATTACTCTCTAATACTCACTTTGAGTTTTGGGGAATTTTTTGTTTATCAGCCTGGAAAACATGACTTTCATCAAATAGTTGTCCAGCTTATTTTGGCAAAAGTTTACCTATTTTCTAGCAAATTTAATATCCACCATGTGAAACAACTCTGACCAGAGAATTTATACATGCCATTGTATCCTCTTCAGTTTATGACTGTAGCTCATTTTGTTTCTCTCTAGATGTAATCCATCTTCCCATTTATAACTGACTAGCCATGGTTCTCTAATTGTGTCTGTTCCACATTATTTGTTGTTATAAATGCCCATTTCTTCTTCTGGTATCAGTGTATAATTGGGTTCATTGCCTTTTTGCTGGCACTTGCTGAAAAACGTTTTGGTGTTCTAATTCCATTATCTTTTATATTCAAGTTATTCTAAGAGTCAAATTGTCTCTTCAGTAATACTGAAGAGTCTCTTCAGAAAGAAATGTGCCACCGTCTTTGCACTGTCCATGTGCTGTCCGCCTTCTCTTGAGAGTCTCTTCTTGGTTCCTTTTCTGGAGTCTGTCTTTCAAGTGCTGAGATTTGTGTAGAGAGCTGCACTACAACAGTAGATCAAAAATAGGAGAGTACAATTTTTTTCCCAAGAATATCTTAAACAGCTTGACTCACTTATTCCTTTGCTGTCACCCAGTGTCCAGGATGGCAGAAGGCATTATTCTTCCTGCATCATTCCTGCTGTCTTCACCATCTGAATAATTAGGTGGAAACATAAAATATTAAAGGAACTTGCATCTCACTACCACCCATTTTCTGGTCTTCACTTGTCCTTGAGGGTATATGCCTAATTACTGAGGTGGAACCAAACGTCTTTGAAAGTTTCCAAAGAGAATGTTTTAAGTTTATCTCACCAGATCTCAGTGTTCAAAATGTGTTCTACTTAGAAACACAGATGATTTGCTGACAAACTTTTTCTTGGAGGGTTTTTTCAGCTTGTTTATCTTGTGGGTACTGTTGACCTTATGTAATATTAAAATTCAGAATTTAGTTTTGGCATCCTAACAATACTGCATTTTGAGCTACAGCATTTAAACAAAGTAATAACAGACAATTAGAATGTCCCTATGCTTGAAGTTTGAGAGTATTTCTCTGGCATTTTTGTGGCATTTCAACAATGTTCTGGGTTTTTTTTCAGTATGGGGCATAGGGAGGAAAAAAAAGGAAAGGGTATTTGTTTATTTTTGTTGTTGAAAAATGCTTTTAACACACTTGGGTGATTGGCCTTGTATGCTACTAAATTTTATAGGAAACTTTTTTTCCTTATGATACATGTTCCATATTTTGATTGATACCGCAGTCCTTATTAGCTTCAATTTCTATGATTCTGATTCCCAGACTCCCATGGGAAAGGAAAGGAAGAATGAAATAGAAGCACTGAGAAGTCTCTTTAAGGATTTTTTCAGACCACCTGGAAAATTCTTCCACTGGCTGAGTTTGCTGCTTTGCATTGGCAAAAATTAAGCTATCTAGTTTTATTTACTGGCATATCAAGTCTGCACCTAGCTTTCAACACCTCTTCTTATATGTATAACCCTCTTCCTGTATGTCTGTTGTATACTACAAAATAGGTACATGACATCTTGTGTTTTTCTGGGAGAGGGTCGTTTATGTCTCTTTTGCATCCTTTTCCATGTGTAAGTGATAGTGTTTGATAATGATGGTTTGGTGTGCTCTTGTGACTTTCTCCTCTCAGGAAGTTAACGAGTTCCTTTTCCAGGATAGACTGCAGACACTCACTTAGATACATAATATAACGAAGCATAAAAACAAGGTTTCATCTCAAAGGTTCTTTGTTTTTTTCTAATAACTTATTGGGATAAAAGGCTTTTAAAATTGTCTTAATTTTAGTAATGAATAATGGATGGTGTAATTACATAGAAATAGCATTTAATTATGCTTTTTTCCTTTGCACAATATGACCTATTAGCTACAGTTATTGAGCCTCATTAAACTGCAATAGACAATAGCACTCACACAGTGTGCCTTGGTCATGCCAGCAACCTTTTGTACCATTCTGTACTGCTTGACATTGCTTTATTATGTTTGAGTGACTGCAATAAAATATGAACTCTATTGTAGCTAAAATTAAAAATTCAAGACTAATTAATATTTGAAATAAATCTTACTTTGTAATCCTAGCATTGTTCCTGAATGCTAGCACTTTATGCTCTTTCAGTACAACTTTCTAGTGTATTGAACTAAACAGAATAATTATTTATTATGGAAAAACACAGGGAATGTTAAACACATTTAACTTATTCTATTCATGAGCCATAAACCACCCTTTGTCCCAAATTAACACAATCCGTGAAAAATGTATAGGATAGAAAACAGTCAAAGAAATGTGAAAATATGAATATGTAAAAGAAGGACTGCCCATTCAGAGTGACAGGTATCAAATCTGGAAAATGAAGAGGATTTTTTTTGTAGAGGGCACAATCATATAGATGAGGAACTGCTTGGATGGTCACCTCCATAGGGTAGTGGTTCAATGTCCAGATGGAGATCAGTGATGAGTGGTGTCCCTCAGGGGTCTTTATTGGCACCAGTACTGTTTAATATCTTCATCAGTGACATAGACTGTGGGACTGAGTGCACTGTCAGCAAGTTTGCAGATGACACCAAGCTGAGTGGTGTGACTGACATGCCTGAGGGACAGGATGCCATCCAGAGGGACCTGGAAAAACTTGACAAGTAGGCCTGTGTGAACCTCATGAGGTTCAACAAGGCCAAGTGCAAGGTCATGCACCTGGGTCGGGGTAACCCCCAGTATCAATACAGGCTGGGGGATGAAGGCACCGAGAACAGCCCTGCTGAGAAGGACTTGGGTGTACTGGTGTATGAAAAGCTGGACATGAGCCAGCAATGTGCGCTTGCAGCCCAGAAAGTCAACTGTACCCTGGACAGCATCAAAAGCAGCGTGGCCAGGAGGTCGAGGGAGGTGATTCTGCCCCTCTACTCTGCTCTGGTGAGCCCCCACCTGGAGTGCTGCGTCCAGATCTGGAGCCTTCAGCACAAGGACATGGAGCAGTTGGAGCGGGTCCAGAGGAGGGCTACAAAAATTATCTGAGGGCTGGAGCACCTCTCCTATGAGGACAGGCTGAGAGAGTTGGGGTTGTTCAGCCTGGAGAAGAGAAGGCTCTGGGAAGACCTTGTTGTGGCCTTTCAGTACTTAAAGGGGGCCTATAAGAAAGATTGGGACAAACTTTTTAACAGGGCCTGTTGCAATAGGACAAGGGGTAATGCTTTTAAACTAAAAGAGGATAGTTTCAGACTAGATATAAAGAAGAAATTTTTTACAATGAGAGTGGTGAAACTCTAGAACAGATTGCCCAGAGAAGTGGTAGATTCCCCATCCCTGGAAACTTCTAAGGACAGGTTGGATGGGGTTCTGAGCAACCTGATCCAGTTGAAGATGTCCCTGCTCATTGCAGGGGTGTTGGTCTAGATGACCTTTAAAGGTCCCTTTCAACACAAACTATTTTATGATATGAAGTAAAAGAATGAGTAGACAACCTTCTTGTATTGGTAAATAATAATTCATTCACTCATATCAGTGAAAGTACTGAAGGACTGATAAAAAAATAAAAAAACTTTCTAGTGAATGGAGGACCTGAAATATAATAAATGGCAAAACTATAGAAAGTCAATGCCAGTGAAGTGCTATGAGTAATACTCTTCACTGTCTGCCTGAGAGAATCTGATCTGATTCCTGTATTTGTTCTTTTTCCTTATCAGGCCACCAAGTAACTGCAGGATTCTAGCCAAAATCCCCTTTCGCTAAAATAAGCCTATATCTTTGGATGTTGTCCAGCCTTTGCTGAAAGCATAGTGACTGCTTTATTTTTCCACACAGTTGGTGTCCCTTCAGTATTTAACCCATACTTGGTAAAATACATCCGAGTACCATGAGTGTGAAAAGAGCTACTCAGGAACCAAACTATTCCACTTCAGTAACTTATGGGAAAGGATGCTGGAAAAGAGGTATAATTTCAGGGTGTGAATATTCAATGAATTTCCCTCCAAGAAATTACAATCTGACTTTAATGAGAGCAGGAAAAGTCAAGTATAACTTCCATAATGAACACTAAGATACAAAGTTGTGAGGTTGCTCTCAGAAAACTGTATTGGTACCCTACAGTTCAGCTAGTTCGCCAAGCATCACAAGTTTTTATTCATTGTGCATACAAAGTAGCTAATACAGAACTACCGTACAAGTAAGAATCATACTGTCCTTAGCACCTCATCTCACTCCACCTCTTTGAGAACTTGATGCTGCAATCCCAGCTCAGACAATCACCCTTTGTAATTGTGGTTAGCCTCATCCTTTGCTGTGGTTGTCAAACAGATGAGGAACAATTATTTCTGTGAGTAGAGTGCACAAAGGTTTAAATATCTCATTGAGAAGCAACTGACTCAAAAGGCATAGAAATATTTAAATGTGACCATACGTAAAACACATATACACAGAGGTAGAAGTCAACTTGGAGAAAATCTTTGCAAGGTCTTTTGCAAGGCTGAGTAGCTTAACCTCCTTAAGGATGAGCCATCTCCTTGAAGTGAAATAAACCAGTGACTACAAATATGCCGGGGTCTGAAGTACTTGAGCTATACTATTCCAGTCTTGTTTTACATATTTCAGACTCTTTATATATTATGCAATAAGCAAAAAACACCTAACTGAACTGTAATTTGATTAGAGTATCCATTAAGATTTTATCTAATTTCTATTTTAAAAGTGTAAAAAACAAAAGTAAATATCTTGGAACCTAATCTTCAGATAAGACAATGGCAGACTGAATTATTTTATTTGTCCCTTGAGTTTCTGTCATTACATACCACAGTAGTGCTGGGGGTTAAACGGACTATTTAGTAGGAAATGCCATTTATGCTAATATGAAACAGCGGCTTAGAATTGCTGTCTCTAGTGCTGCATGCAGATGTCTGGAGAAGTACTGTTCTCCAGTGTAGTGCTGAGGATATGAAGGTTGAACAAGGATAAGAATTTCCTCCATTTCCACAAATTTACAGGTATTGAATCAGAATAATTTTTTATGCCTTCAAGATGTTCTTCTTGGAAATAATAGTTTAAAAGAGTAAGACAGTTGTACTTGCTAGTTAAATTTAGGAAAAAGCACTTTAAAAAGCCTAGGAGAATCTCTTATCTGATTATCTTTTCATTTGAAGAGCAACTAACCAATGTCACTTGTACAAATATTTGGCAGTGATATCAGCTAAGATCATTAGGAGCTTTAAAATCCCAATGAATTCTTGAGGCTTGGCAAAGTGCCAATGTGACTTTCCAAACTCACAAGCCTCATGCAGGTTATGTAAGAAAAGATACAGACAGATGACTAGATAATTCCAACCGTTTGGTATGATTTACTCATACAGTATTCAACTATACTGTGCAAGACAGTATTTGGGATGCATTTAGTATGCTGCAGGTGCTTTGGTGCTAAACCATAACCTTCAAGTAATGACAGATATGATGCAATCTGGGATGCAGCAGCTGCTAATGAGTATTAATACTGCATAAGAAAAGCAATTGCTTTTCTTGGCCTGTCAGGCTGGCTTTGATTAGAGAAACATAGCAGAAATATTCAATTAAACAGTTCTTTCAGAAAAATGACCTGTGCACCTTATTTTTTGAGTATTTCCAGTTTGTAACTGGACCTGTATAATTTCCTGTCAGACTTGCCAAGTCCTTTTGAGTTTTAGCTTTTGTTGTGCTTTCTTTAAGTATTTTTCTTCTGCAGGCTTTTTAACAAACCGAATTAATGTGTCATCGCAGTCATTGCTGAGGGAATAACACAGCCACACCACAAGGACCACAGCAGAAGGTAAGGAGACTGCACTAGTAGCTACTGCAGGGATCTACATATTTTCAGTCAAATTGGTCTTGTCTATATAGTGTGTACTTTTCTTTCAATTTTGTGTATTTTTATAAACAGTGGATGAAATGCCTTATTTTATTTAAGATATATCAATGATGGTATGTAAATCTCTGCTTCTCTCATCAAACCCTCACTATATGACTGGATTGCATTTCCTATAAAGTGAGAAGCTCTTTTCTAAGGGTCCAAGACATGACTGACCTTAGGAGCTCAGACAGCAGCTGCTGTCAGGCATGTTGAGCAGTCCTTTGCCAGCCCCTGCTTACCAGCTCACTTGGGAAAAGATTTGAAAGCACAAGTCCAGAGCAACAATATTTCAGCAATTTCTGTTATTGGGGCTTGTGAGTCTATGAGGAACCTGTCATCTCCTCAGAGGTTTTTTACACATTGAACTCACAGCTCAGTGTCTTGGTTACAGGAAGTTTTCGGGTCAGAGACAAAACAAAACTCAGATCCTTCCTCTATTTCCACATAGGCTATATTTAGCACATTTGTCTTCAAATGTTAACTAGAGATAAAGACAAGGAGCTGCCATCTGGGCTGTGTGAACCCTTACTGTAGTTTGGCCCTCCGTTGTAAATGCCCTTATTAGGGGAAACACAGCAAGTGGGCAAAGAACACAAATATTCCTCCTTCACCTTGGGGTGGAGCCCCTCTAGGCTAGAACCCTATTCATTGACAGGCTGGCACTGAACTCATTTCCTTGCAAACCAAAGACATGAGATTGTGGGAGTGCATGCTTTAAACAAGTTGTACAAATAATTGACTGTTTTCTTTCCCACACGTCATCCCTGGAATGAGTAACTAGTGCTTGCTAGAGTTAGAGGAATGAGCACAAGTGTGAGAGTGCATCACTGTATTTGTAGTGGGTAGCACGTGTATTTCTTGAACTATTTAATTTCTTTTGTCAGTCTCTGATTTGTTTTTTCCTCATTATTTACCTTCCCATATCTGTACTACTTTTAACTGTGATAATATTGCAATAATGTCTATGGAGAAGTATGATTTTTACAAGATAATAGACAACAGCTGTCAAAATGGAAATAGCTTCCATTTGTGGCATTCTGAAAAAAGTTTGCTGCCAGTTAGCATGGCTATTCCTTTCTGAGTCTGAATTTTGTGTAATATGTGTATATAACTTGTTTATTTCCCAAATAATGTCTTTATCAAAATCACATGAATTGGTGTAACACTTAGGTATATTTTGTTCAGCTTTGCTAGCTTTCCTGAGCATGATGGGGTAAAGGATGCTAATTTCAGCAGAGATCAGCTGATGTACATTGTTTGCTGTTCCTGAAGAAATTTGGTCATGTGCCTAAGTCCTTTCAAAGTACAAAGCATGGTAAGTGATGACAAAAAAACCTCTTGTGAATTTGTGGCGGTAGTTCTACTCTTTTGCTTCACAGCAGCCTGTGTCTTCCTGTTAAATACTTTTCTGATTCCTTTACGTATCAGTATTCTCAGGCATGGAAAAAAATCTAAAAAAAATTAACAAAGTGTTCATATCTCTATTGTGTAGGTCCCCTCATATTCAACTTCTGTGGAGCACAACCTTATTCAAAGGACTTCAGTACATGTACCATTGTGAATATGGGATGGGCAGAACTAACTGAAATATCTCACTTCTTTTGCTTCTCTTGTAATTTAAGAGTGCCAAATACGATTTTTGGACACCAGTTTTTCATATCCTTTTCTAGCCAGTATGGCATAAAATTGAATAATGTTCTTTTTCACTTTTCAGTTACCAAAAGGCTCAGTTACCTGTAGGAGGGGAAAGTAGTAACTTAGAGTGAATTCTTTAGACAGCAGTGTATCCTAGAGGGCCATAAAAATTTGAGACGATGTCTTGCTGTGAAAAAGTGCCAAGCCATTTTCTCTGAAAACAGTTCAGTACAAAGTCCAAATTCTTGTATTAAAAAAAATCAAAAAAAAAGCTGTCCTTCCTTAAACCTTTTAAACACAGCTGTCTGTCATGAGATTCATTTGCTGCTAAAATCGGAATCACTTTGAGCCTGAACAGATACCAAGGATGCTCTTTCTCCCAAATGGTCTCTGTAGAGTTCTTAACTGTAGATCAATGTTTCTAAATTTTTATACAGGCTTTAAAGGGAGTATTGAAAGGAAATGCTCTGTTTCCCAGAGCTAGTCATGGGCTGTTACATCTGGAGAGATTTTACACAGTAGTTTCCTTACTGGTTTGTCAGTATTATTACCTGAAGGACCTGTTGGGCTTAAGTTGATGTACCTCATTCTTTCCCATCTGTCCACACTACTAGACAGGGATAATATCCCCAAATTCTCTGTAAATATGAAAAGAACTCCCAGTGCTAGAAAGACTACTGGAGAAAGCAAGCAGAGCAGATACAGGTGTACCAAAAATGAAGGGATTCCTGGTAGTAAATGAGGAGTGTTATGGAATAAGAGGGTGTCCTGGTTTCGGCTGGGACAGAGTTAATTTTCTTCACAGAAGCTAGCATAGTGCTGTGCTTTGGATTTAGTGCTAGAAGAATGTTGATAACACACTGATGTTTTTAGTTGTTGCCAAGTAGTGCTGAGACTGCTCAAGGACTTTTTGAGCTTCTCCTGCTCGGCCAGGTGCATAACAAGCTGGGAGTACAGCACAGCTAGGACAGCTAACCCAAACTGACCAAAGAGCTATTCCATACCATATAAC